>SDVV010031886.1:0-11496 GCA_016164225.1 Gammarus roeselii
CTCCGCATTCATCACCCTTTTCACCAATCTCCCTTCATCCATCCTCTCCATGTGCCCGAACCATCTCAGTACACGCGAATCCACTCTGTCCTCCAACTATCCGTCTATCAGGGGGATTTTTAGCCTGTACTTTTGTAACGGATGTTAGGCAGTCTCTGAAGCGGAAAAAAAATTCGTACAACCCATAAATATGACGGAGCTGTGTAGGACACGACCCTAAGAGGGCTATGAACAGTAAAGTTGACTCCTCATTTGGATAATCGAACAATAGAAGATTGTGTTAGCTACTACGTCAAAGCAAACCTCTCTAACAGTTGCCGAGAAGACGTTAACCCTTACACATCAATGGGTGGAAGGTGGGCAGCAGTTGCGGCTGCTCATTGTTTTGAGCTGTGTAACACTTATAAGCATTTTTTTCGTCATATTCTAAATTTATTATTATCAGACACAATATAAGCAACATCTTGTTAATCTTGTGACACACCCGTCACGGCACAATTTAAATGGTCAAGTGTATCCCTTACCCTCTACGAACCTTTGCTGAGAAGCTTGCTTATGGGTAAAGGATACACTTGCCTAATAAATACCAGACGCACCGCTCTAACAAACTGAAATGATAGCGAGGTATGCAATTCTTTTATAAACATTTGCATAAGCGAAAAAGCATGAACGACATCCATTTTGGTTCCTCTTTCCTAATGCAACTCGATAGTAAGTCATAAAGGCCGAATTACCTCGCTCTTTCGCGACCTAACCTGCCACTCACCCCCATATAAATAAGCCCTCTTTTAAGAGAACTTCTGGTATAACTAGCTAGAAGGCTTAGGTAGAGAGTAGGATTACATTGTTGAGTTTGCCGTTGCCTCAGCTTTGACACGGCGGCACGGCCTCACTGCATCCAAGGATACCGTCTTATCGAGACGATGGAGCTCTTTGCAGCATCCTGGACCTTGGCTGAAATTTTCGAAGAACTTTGCGCGGACACAATCAAAGAACTTTGCAGAGTACCAATCTTGCATCACTGTTAGGAGAAGAAAATTTCTAACTCTCAATTAATGATATTATCTCATAAAAAAGAGGAGCGTTCGAGGAATGGTTTCAGGTGAAGCCGGAGTTGGATAATGAAATCTTCTAAGAGAGGAGAAACGAGGTGAAGCGGGTGGTGAGGAGAGCCAAAAGGGACGCTGATGCCAGGTGGGGCAGACGGTTGTGCCAGAATTTTGAGGAGAACAAAGAAGATGTTCTGGAAGGAGGTGAAGAGGGTGAGAAAGGCAGAGACCGGAAAGGAGGAAGTGGTGAAAGATGAAAACGGCCAGTTGTTGTTGGAAATGGTGACGTACGGAAGAGGTGGGCCGAGTATTTTGATGAGTTGTTGAATGTCTAGGATGACAGAGAGGCTGACATTGTTGCTATGGGTGGTGGTGCTCGGATGCCAGTTTTGGGAGAACAACTTGTGGCGGACATTACCAGGGAGCAGGTGCAGGAGGCGGTGGACGTGATGAAAGCAGGGAAAGCCCTGGTTTGGATGGCGTTGCGACCGAGTGCCTGAAGAAGGGTGTAGTAACGATTGTCAAATGGTTGGTGAGGTTACTGAACTTGTGTTTTATTGCAGGCGTGGTACCGATTGAGTGGTGCAGTGCCTGCATTGTTCCGCTATATAAGGGCAAAGGAGATAAAAATGAATTCTGCAACTCGAGAGGTATCAGTCTGTTATGTGTGGTTGGTAAGCTGTACGGGAGAGTGCTGATCAAAAGGATTAGAGACTGGGCGGACTGCGCAATTGGAGAGGAACAGAATGGCTTTAGGAGTGGTAGATGGTGTACCAATCAGATTTTTGCAGTGAGACAGGTATATGAGAAGTACCTTGCCAAAGGAAAGGATGTGTTCTGGGCCTTCATGGATCTGGAGAAGGCATACGACATGATTGACAGGGAAGCCCTGTGGAGGGTGTTGCGTTTGTTTGGAGTGGGCGGACATCTGTTGAAAGCGGTGCAGAATTTCTATGCTGACAGCCGAGCATGTGTCAGAGTGGGAAGCGAGGTGAGTGATTGGTTCACAGAGAAAGTGGGACTGAGACAAGGCTGCGTGATGTCTCCCTGGCTGTTCAACCTCTATATGGATGGAGTGGTCAGGGAGGTGAACGCGAGTGGGCTGGGTCGTGACTTGGAATTGTTGGAAGTGAATGGGTGGAGTTAGCAGTTGAACCAGTTGCTATTTGATGATGATACGGCCCTGGTTGCGGATTCAGATGAGAAGCTATGTAGGCGGCTAGTGTCTGTGTTTGTTCTATGTCCACCCATTCTGCACGCCTGTATTAAGACACACAGAATGAGGTGCAATTGATGTCAATGTGGAAATGTAGCCAATGATTTTTGGGCAGCCCTTTATGCTGCGGATGGGCGCAGAACATCAATGAATCAACTCCCTCTGTTTAGACTCCAACCCCCTGTTGGCACGCCTCTGAGACCAAACTCGTGGACCTTGCTTCCACCACTGTCTCAGTCAAGCCTCACCGGTGACAAGTTCACCCACAGTGACGCAACTGCGGTCCTTAATGTCTGGTCGACTTTCCTATCTTCCTTCCTCTCCCCTTCTATATTACCTCGGATGCCTTCTCTGAGTTAAGTTTGGAATTAATAAGTACACAATACCAAAGATTTCATGTCGTGTTTAAGTCACCTTAACTAGTGTAGGCGTGGAAGCTCATAATGCTCAACTCTTTTGCCAATTATCTAATTATTATCTTTAAATTTATTTCATTTTGGAGTCGGTCTTTTTCGAACAGTGCCCCACAACGGCTACGCCCAAGGGCTTATTTGCTAAATTAATGAAATTCATAATTTAATTTGACACATTTCAGGGGTGCCTTGAAACTGCAAGCACCTGTGTCAAGTCAATTTATTACAGCTCACAGAAGCTATTTAAACTTATAAATTCATTCATTTTGCCAACTGGTGAAGCAATCCACCAAACTGGTGACCCCGCACTTATACCAAATCAAGGTTGACAGACAGGCAGCTTGAGAGGTAGATAAGAAGTAGTGAATGTAGAATAAAATAGTGCATCTGGTCAAAAGTCCTAAAGAGTATGGTGAATTCCTTTACAAAACTTTTCAATGCGCTACCTTTAACAACTTTCCTTGTCTGTGTTGCTCCACATGCACATACAGGCAAAACATTTTACTTCACAATGTGTGTGATTTTGATGGACAGCTTGTGTAAACTTGCTGTCAGCATCCTCAGTGCAACTACCCAGTGACCTGATCGTGAATTCACAGCACACACAAAGGTACATAGGATTTTCTTTATTTATTTACTTATACTTTTCAATCTTTGTGAGGCGATCAAAACTTGTGCAACCCACACCACTCAATAACCCACTGATGACTCACAGCATAAGTCAACTCACATAGGAATTCCATTTTATTTTTGCCTCTGGTTTAAAACATTTTGCACTTCACAACTCAGTGTACCATATCAACATAGGCAACAACTGACATTGCAATTATATATTCACCTTAGCTCATCAGGTAACAGAATTTCAATTAGCAACAAAAAAATTGACGACCAAGCCCACCCGTATTCAACATGTCAACAAAAACTTCTTCCTTAAATTCCAACTCGGAAAATTCAAACCATGATTTTGTCGTGGCAAACCAATCAATGTTAGACAATTATGCAAACCGTGATTTCAATGTCACACCACACATGCCTGAGGCCTCAGCTTTCTGGTTCTATCTCTTAGAGAGCGCCTTCACAGCACACGGCATCACAGATGATCAGACCAAGGTTAGGTTGACGCTTCAAGCATTGCCACTACAACTCAGATCATCACTCCAGGATATATTCATGAAAAAGGGAGGCGACTGCTAAACAAAAATTGAAGACAACATTACTCCCTTAAACACACCACCGGAATCAGCTCGTATCATACAAATTCTTGACAAAGAACGTCGAGGCACGTGCACAATGGCACAGTTCCTGGCTCACCTTCGACATCTTCTTGGGAGGGACACGGAATTCATTGCACACCACAATAGCCCGTTCTTGAAAGAAATGCTCATGAGGGAAATACCGACCAACATCAAATATGCACTACTGGTCAACAATAAGACAATCCTTACTGACATTGTGGAGGCGACAGATAAAATGCTCACTGGATACCCAGAGTCAAATATTTCAGTAAACAATATCATTAGAGTTGAGCCACCATCCACACCACAGCCACAACACAGCATACCTACGCACAGCGACACCACTCTAACTATCAACGCTCTGACCTCACGCATGTCTGAGATGGACTTCAAGAATAGAGAGCTCTCTCAGGAAAAGGAACACTTTCTAAAAAGGGCTGATCATCTAGAGAGAACAATACACAACCTAGAGAACAGAATCAATAAAGAGCAACAATCTTTGCTGACCAGACGGCAAAAGCTGGAACAACGCCCACACCACAATAACTATGGAAACAGAAAAAAGAAGTCCTTCCCATCGACGTGAACCTTTTGCAGAAAACAGAACGCGTTGTCGTTTCCACAGGCGCTTTGGCACAAATGCACGCAGACGTACCATGCCATGTGACATGAGCCAGCAACTCAACTGAGAGGGAAACTAATATCCCGTGATGACAACACGAGCACTGTCACGGCGATTACCCTAAAGAAGACTCGTCTCCTAACTATTACAGACAGTAAAAGCAAATTCACCTTCTTAATAGACACAGGTGCTGCTGTCTCTGTCATTCCAACCCAATCAACTGACCTCAGAAATGAGGAAGTTGGCAACCTTCGCCCTGCCAATGGTTCCCGCATACCCATGTATGGTGAGCGGCTAATGACCCTCAATATTGGCCTGCAAAAGGATATAACATGGCTATTCATCATAGCCCAGGTTGATCAACCAATTATTGGTTCTGATTTGCTCGCCCACCACAAGCTTGTGGTAGGCGAGAATAACATACGTGTAAATGATGTACTATGTTTTCCATGAGCGATAAGAAACGTCATTCCGATAGACGATCTGGTTGCAATAGTCAAGACAACATACGGTGTGGAGGCAGCGAAGAAGGATTTGCAATTGTATGTTAATGTTCAGCCCCATGCTCCAGATACAGCGCCATCTAGTAGAGGAGAGAGACAACGTCCCGTCGAGGTGCCTCAAGACTGCTATAAAGACTATCCTACGTCTGATGAGTGACGATGACCCACGTATTCCGCTATTTGCAGCAGTTGAGATTGATAAAGTCCCCACTATTGACTGGAGAAATATAGATGCAGCTCATATTATTGCGCAAACCCGTGACGTCAGAATCGAAATGTCGTCTCATACTGAAGCAATTAAGAATATTCAACAGGCACTAGACGAGGTACTAAGCCTTGCCAAAGTCCCACGCAGGTGTGACTGTAATGCTGATAGAATATCAAAGATATAAATGTATATTACAACAAGGCTTGCCGAAAAAAAATCGTCCAGTATCTTAGAAGGTATCCATGCACCGATGGCAACTGAGGCCTTCAGAGTGGTCGTACGTTTGGCAAGGCCGTGTCTGCCCTGCCTCAAGACAAGTCAGCTCGGCGCTGCCACGACCAGCTGTTCAACCGCGACCGGCTGTTCGGCCGGCCTCACCACCACCAACGCAACCATCACTAATACCACAACCACAGACTCAGTTACCTACTCTCTCGCGAGCACAATCACCATCATTGACACCACTTATCCCCCTACCACCGCCATCACCACCGACATCACTACCTCAACAACAGCTGAAGGCGGACAACCCACGTAAAACCCAATACAGTGACATGGTACGACAGAAAATATTTTCCCAAAGTCGGAACTCAAGCACTAACGATGATGAGCTAACGTTGCCGAGCAATCAGGAGGGATACTTGGATGTGTCGGCAATTAGGAAGAAAAAATCGTTGAAGAAGAACCCTAACGTGAAGACAGATAATGAGCGCACTCTTCAGGAGAGTTTCGCGACTAATGGCACTGCGAAACTCTTCGTGTCACTACCGTATCCTGGAAGTAGGTTCTCTCTAGGAAGAATGAAGGAGCGTGTGAAGACGCATCTTGGCGAAGAAACATCGTTCAAGTGCAAGAAACGTCTGAGCACATGAGGGAACACGTCACCCTTTGAGATATATGGGGACGCAAATCTACTGGAGTCCGTGCTCTTTGACGAGAACATTTGGGAAGAGAGAACCTGCCTTCAGCTAGTCAAGATCAACGTGCGCTTACCAAAAGACTACGACCTGAAAGATGAACAAAGTGAAACAGATGTTAGAGAACGGATTCGGAAGATACAGGTAAAGAGTAGAAGGCGCGTAAGGAATCCAGTGCAGCGTGGCAGCTAAACAATGAGGTCAATAACGGTAGCAGAACAGAAGTTTGAATTGCCTCTCTGAATTGTTTTGGCTTAGTGGGAAATTGTGAAGCCTATGTCGCAGACCTCTGCAAAATAACTCAGTTAGTAGCGTTGCAGGAGACGTGACTTCATCCCTGGCAGCTTAATTTACCGTAATCTCTGAGAGAACATACTGCTTCTTTCTCAATTCCTTCTGTCGATGAGACGAGGTAAATCAGGGTGGGGAGGTCACATTGAGCTTGACATTCATTTGGCAACAGTCTCTGAGTCCACATATCAAAATTAGGCAATACGATTGCAATAGAATCCTGGGTCTGAGCGTTACATTTAACGAGACCTCTGTGCTGTTCTTGAATGTTGACTTCCCTGTCAACTCCGGTGGAAATCTGGAGGAGTATCTCAGATGCATGGGTGTTCTTGGGGGCTTATTGGAGAGTAGGGAAGAGCAACAAGTGTGTATTTTAGGAGATTTTAATGCCTCCCCACACACAAACAGGTTCATTGAGATTGAAGAGCTATTTGCTGAGCATTATGTTGCATTTCAGAACACAAGGCTACTGCCACCTGACACGTACACGCATGTGAATCACGGTTCTCTTTCCACTTCACGAATCAATCATATTGCTTTGTCCTCGCTGTTATTAGATGCAGCAATTTCCTGTCACTTGCTGCCCAATGTTGCCTGCACGGATCACCGTGGTTTAAGGGTAACTTTGAGTGTAAATGGAATGCAGACTCGCAGACAACCCAACCCACGCGAGGTTAAGACGATTGATTGGAATTTTGAGAATAGGGAACTAATGGGCTGATTCTATGCTGAATTCGATGCCCATTTAACAAATATTCCTGATAAGCTTCTCAGAGTGAATGAGGGTGTTGATAATGTAAGATTGAAGGATCTGTATGGCTGTACGAGGCAGTGCATATTAATTGCATGACGGCGTGTTTGTGGCAGTAGAAAACCGAGCAAATATAACGTCCCAGGCTGGAATGAACGAGCACGAGAACTGAATTATGCTCTACGAGATGCCGTATTTGATTGGAGTATTGGTGGAAGGCCTCGGGGAGGTCAACTTGTGGTAGCAATGAAGATAGCAAAGTCCCGGTCTCGTAGAGAACTCACATTTTTGAGAGAGAACAAACAACAGTTGCGTGCGCAGGCTCTTTTGGCAAAATTGCGAGAAGGTAAATGTAAAGATTTCTGGAAAGAAATTCGGTCACTTAATCCTAAAAAGGAATCACTTCCATTCGCGGTGGCAGGCGTAACTGGGGAAGCAAACATTTCAAGGGTCTGGGAGGAGCATTTCGAGCACATTGCTAATTCTGTTGACACGGAAGAGAATAGAGGTTGGGTGTAGGACGCCCTCGACAATGTCCCTGCTGTTAATGAAATGGTTTCTGTGGCAGAAGTTAGGAGCAGTGTTAGAGGCCTCAAAAGTAACAAAGCCATTGGAAATGACGACATACCGAGTGAAATGTTTAAGAATTCTGCTCACAGAATTACTGCAGTGCTTGCTCTCTTCCTTTCTGGCTGCATTCATGTAAAAGAGCTACCAAGAGAGGTAATGCATATAACAGTGATTCCTCTTCTGAAATGTAAAACGAAGGACCCTTCTGATATAAATAATTAGCGCCCCATTTTTATTGCCACCTCAATTTCCAAGGTTCTTGAGCAGGTTATTCTTACAAGATTGCAAACATTTCTGTCTACCGCAAACAGTCAGTTTGAATTCAACGAGTGCAAGGAACTGAAATGGCGATATTCGCATTGAAAGAAACTGTTGAGTATAACAGATGTAGAGACTCGCCTGTTTTTCTGTGTTTTTTAGACGCGAAGAAAGCTTTTGATAGAGTAAACCATTGGACTTAGTTCAGAAAGTTAATTGAGAGAGGAGCCCCTCTTCATATTGTGCTCTTGCTTGTATTTCGGTACAGGGAACAGGAATTCTTAGTGCGATGGGGTAGTTCGAAATCGGCCACTTATCATTGTAAAAACGGAATTAGGCAGGGAGGTCAGCTATCGCCACTGCTGTATAACGTGTACACTGATGGGTGGAATTACCTTCTAAGTAGAGCAAACCAAGGGTGTCATGTCGCCAACTGCTATGTTAACAATCTTAGTTATGCAGATGATATGGTGTTATTAGCACCGACTCTCTCAGCATTGCATAAGCTTTTTGATATCTGTAATGATTCTGCTAAACCTCATGATATTGTATAAAACCCTGCAAAAAATGTATGAATGCTAGTTAGACCGAAGGGTTCTAGTTACTACCTATCGACTGAGATAAAACTAGGCGGTGTTGCTCTGGATTATGTGGATGAATTTTAATATCTAGGCACATCATCACAGCAGATTGCACTGACGACAAGGATGTTGCAAAGCGAGCAAGGCGGCAAACTGCAGTTGGTAACTCGCTGATACGAAAATTCTCGTTTGCACCAAGGGAAGCTAAAATTCATCTCTTCAAATCATATTGTTACCCGATTTATTGTGATGCACTGTGAAGAAAATGTTTTTTATATACCGTGAGGAAATTGACATGAGTTTTAAAAGCACATTTACGGATCGCATCAAGGTACTGTTCCGTAAAGCAGCACACAGCCTTTTGACTCGAGTGAAGAACTCTCCAAATGAAATCCTCGTTGCTATCTGCTCTGGTGATGCGCTCGCTGCCTTGTCATTGTTAAGGCGATGGAGAAAATTACTATTCACAGAGGCAGGATAGAGTTGTATGCCGTAACTTATTCTTAGTTGTGTGCGGTAATTTTGTAACTTTGTTCCCACTTTAATCCTAAAATAAGATGTCTCAGTTGTAATACTATGCCAATGTCGATTGTTAACAAAGCTTTTATTATTATTATTATTATTATAACAGGCGGCTCATGGATACCTCCACGAGTTTGACTGCCTCCGCAGGTCTTCTTTAGCCGGGGCAACGCTCAATACCCTAGGAGACGACCCTGACTGCTACAGAGAATTATTAGAGAAACACAAAACCATCACAATGTCTAACACTGCACTGACACAACCTAAGCATAATGTAAGACACATCATCGCAATAACAGGACAACCAGTCTTCGTACGCCCCAGGCGACTAAAATCATAAAGTCGCAGACTCGGCAAAAGAAGCCATAAAAGGAATGCTGCAGGATGGGATCATTCGACCCAGTAAAAGCTGTTGGGCCTCAACACTACTTGTGGTACCCAAGAAGGTTGGCTAGAGATTATGTGACGATTTCAGACGTGTTAATTCTCAGACAATTCGCGATAGCTGTCCCCTACCACACCTGCAAGACTTCCCAGCCCAACTAGCAGGAAAAAAACATTTCTCCAAGGTTGACCTAGCCAGCGCCTACTTCCAAATCCCCATGGATGAGGAAAGCATCCCCAAAACAGCTTTCAACACCCCTTTTGGATCTTTTGAGTTCACGCGCACGCCCTATGGCTTCAGCGGTGCAGCTCAAACCTTCCAAAGATTCCTCGACTCTGGCCTCCGTGACATATCCGTCGCAGGACGTCAAGTCATAATCTTCAACAATATCGATGACATCTTGATAGCCAGCTCAGATGAGACTGAGAATCTCTGAGACCTGGAAGAACTTTTCACTAGACTGTCAGCTCATGAGCTAGTAATAAACCTGCTGAAAAGCGAGTTTGGACGCCCCGAAGTGGACTTCCTGGGACACAGAATAACCTCACAGGGAATGCTGCCGTTGCCCGAGAAGGTCAAGGCTATCAACGAATTTGAGAAGCCCGTTTTCATCAAGATACTTCGGACTTTCTGTGGAATGATCAAGTTTAACAACAGATTTTTACATGACATCGCTCCAGCCATGGCACCACTGTATTGCTAACATCAATTATGTCTACTAGAGCAGACCAATAACTACGTTAGATGCTCATACAGTAGGATATTCCCTGTACCCACCTGGTTGCAGGATGTAGCTGCATATAAACATTCTGTACATTTTCAGAGATGTGAGATTCCTCGTACACCTGATCAAAACATTTTATAACCCTGCTCAAAATATTTTTGTTTGCTCATATTTTTTTTAATAAATCTCATTAACTATTATTTAAACAACCTGATTGGGGTTACCAATTTTTTATTATTATTTTCCGTCTATGTCCACCCATTCTGCCTGCCTGTATTAAGACACACAGAATGAGGTGCAATTGTTGTCAATGTGAAAATGTTGTAGCCAATCATTTTTGGACAGCCCTTTATGCTGCGGTTTGGCGCAGATCAACAGTGAATCAACTCCCTCTGTTTGGACGCCAACCCCCTGTTAGCACGCCTCTGAAACCAAACTCGTGGACATTGCTTCCACCACTGTCTCAAAATTACCTGCTGTGACGCAACAGCGGTCCTTAATTTCTTGCGGGCTTTCATATCTTCCTTCCTTTCCCCTTCTATATTACCTCGGATGCCTTCTCTCAGTTAAGTTGGGAATTTATATGTTCACAATACCAAAGATTTCATGTCATGTTTCAGTCACCTTATCTGGTATAGGCTTGGAAGCTCATAATACGCAAACATTTTGCCGATTTTTTAAGTATTTTATTTAAATATATTTCAGTTTGGAGTCAGTCATTTATGAACAGAGCCCCTCAAAGGCTACGCCCAAGGAGCTTATCTGCTAAATTAATGAAATTCATAATTAATATGACACATTTCAGGGGTGCCTTGAAACTGCAAGCACCTCTGTCAAGTCAATTTATTACAGCTCACAGAAGCTATTCAAACTTATAAATTCATTCATTTTGCCAGCTTGTGAAGCAATACACGAAAAAGTCTCAAAACTTTGGTAACGTGGGAACAATTCGCATCGCCTCTCTTAATTGTTTCGGATTGCCGGCAATTGTGAAGAATATGTGACTGACGTATGCAAACAATCTTTTTAGCAGCCCTGCGAGAGACGTGGTTGCATCCATGACATTAACCCACCTCTCTCTTCGGGGAAAAAATATTTGTTTATTCACATTATCTTCGATTAATGTGTCAAATGAAAGAAGGTTGGGTAGGCCATCTGGGAGACTTACAATCATTTGGCAATTTCCTTTCAGCCCAATTATCAACAATATTCAGAACGATTGCGATAGAATCCTGTGTCTGAGCCCTACAT
>SDVV010031887.1:0-11496 GCA_016164225.1 Gammarus roeselii
AAAAAAAAAAAAAAAAAAACTAAAACTATTAAAACAACAGAAACAAATAAAAAAAAATAAACCACCTAATCAACTAAACACTTAAAACACCTAAAAACAACTAAAACACCTACAACAACTAGAACACATATAACAACTTAAACACCTAGAACAACTAAAACACCTGAAACAACTTGAACACCTGAAACAACTAAAATACTTAGAACAACTAAAACACCTGTAACCACTGAAAAACCTAGAACACCTATAACAATTAAAACAACTAAAACAACTATAACAGCTAAACACCATATAACAACTAAAACAACTATGACATCTAAAACACATAAAACACCTACAACAACTAAAACACATAAAACAACCTAAAATAACAAAAAACAACTACAACAACTAAAAGAACTTAAACAACTATAACAACTAAAACCCATAAAAATAACAGAAACAACAATAACACCTATAATAACTATAACACCTAAAACAACTATAACATCTAAAACAACTATAACACCTGCAACAACTAAAACACCTGAAACAACTGAAACACCTAAAACACCTATAAGAAATAAAACAACTGAAACAACTAAAACAGCTAAAACACCAAATAACAACTATAACAACTATAACACCCAAAACACCTACTACACCTACAACAACTATAACACCCAAAACAACTCAAAATAACTATGATAACTAACAACGAAAACACATAGAACAACTAAAACAACTAAAACAACTAAACAACTGCAACAACTAAACAACTAAAACACCTCAAACAACTACAACACCTGAAACAACTAAACACCTGAAACATCTAAAGCACCTACTACGACTAAAACACCTAATTAACCTAAACACCTAAAACACCTAAAACACCTTCAACAACTAAAACAGCTGAAACAACTAAAACACCTTAAACAAATGAAACACCTAATTAACTTAAACACCCAAACACCTAAAACACCTAAAACAACTTAAAAACCTAAAACAACTAATACACCTATAACTACTATAACACCTAAACCACCTAAAACACATAAAACACATAAAATACCTATAACACCTTGAACAACTATAACACCTTAAACAATTACAACACCCACAACAACTAAACAACTAAAACAACTAAAACAACTATAACACCTTAAACAACTAGAACAACTTTAACAACTAAAACACCTAACACAACTAAACCAACTAGAAACAACTAAAACAACTAAAACAACTATAACAACTATAACAACTAAAACCACTAAAACAACTAGAACAACTAAAACAACTATAACAATCAAAACAACTATAAGACCTAAAACAACTATAACAACTAAAACAACAAAATCAACTAAACAACAATAACAACTAAAACAACTATAACACCTACAACAACTATAACACCTATAACACCTATTACACCTGAAACAACTAAAGCACCTATAACAACTAAAACAACTAAACAACAAAAACAACTAGAACAACTAAAACACCTAAAACAACTAAAACACCTATAACAACTATAACAACTATAACAACTAAAACAACTAAAACGACTAAAACACACAAAACAACTGAACACCTGAAACAACTAAAACAACTGAAACAACTAAACAACTAAAACAACTAGAACACCTAGAACACTTTCACAACTAAAACAACTAAAATACCGATAAAACCACTAAACAACTATAACAACTAAAACACATTTAACAACTAAAAAAACATAACTACTAACATAACTGAAGCACCTAAAACAACAATAACACCTGAAACAACTAAAATACCTAGCGCAACTAGAACACCTAAAACAATTAAGCACCTTAAACAACTAAACAACTAAAACAACTGAAACAACTAAAACAACTAAAACAACTGAAACGAATAAAACAAATAAAACAAATAAAACACCTAAACAACTTAACCAACTAACACAACTAGAACAACTAAAACAACTAAAATAACTAGAAACAACTTAAACAACTATAAACAACTAAAACACCTAAAACAATTGAATCAACTATAACACCTAAAATAATTATAACACCTAAAACAACTAAAACGCCTAAAACAACTAAAACACCTGAAACAAACAAAACACCTACAACAACTAAAACACCTGAAACCACTGAAAAACCTAAAACACCTATAACAATTAAAACAACTAAAAACAACTATAACAGCTAAAACACCTTATAACAACTAAAACAACTATGACACCTAAAACACCTATAACACCTACAACAACTAAAAATCCTAAAACAACCTAAATTAACAAAAACAACCACAACAACTAAAAGTACTTAAACAACTATAACAACTAAAACCCATAAAACAACTGAAACAACTATAACACCTATAATAACTATAACACCTAAAACAACTATAACACCTAAAACAACTAAAACCCCTGCAACAACTAAAACACTTGAAACCACTGAAACACCTATAACACAAATAACAAATAAAACAACTGAAACAACTAAAACAGCTAGAACACCAAATAACAACTATAACAACAAGAACACCCAAAACACCTACAACACCTACAACAACTAAAACACCCAAAACAACGCAAAATAACTATAATAACTTAACAACTAAAACACAAAGAACAACTAAAACAACTAAACAACTAAACAACTGCAACAACTAAACAACTAAAACACCTCAAACAACTACAACACGGGAAACAACTAAACACCTGAAACATCTAAAGCACCTACTACAACTAAAACACCTAATTAACTTAAACACCTAGAACACCTAAAACACCCACAACAAATAAAACACCTGAAACAACTAAAACACCTTAAACAACTAAAACACCTAAAACAACTGAAACACCTAATTAACTTAAACACCTAAACACCTAAAACACCTAAAACAACTTAAAAACCTAAAACAACTAATACACCTATAACAACCATAACACCTAAACCACCTAAAACACCTAATACACCTAAAATACCTATAACACCTTGAACAACTATAACACCTTAAACGACTACAACACCCACAACAACTAAAAAAACTAAAACAACTAAAACAACTATAACACCTTAAACAACTAAAACAACTTTAACAACTAAAACACCTAACACAACTAAAACAACTAGAACAACTAAAACAACTAAAACAACTATAACAACTAAAACCACTAAAACAACTAAAACAACTAAAACAACTATAACAATCAAAACAACTATAAGACTTAAAACAACTATAACAACTAAAACAACAAAATCAACTAAACAACAATAACAACTAAAACAACTATAACACCTACAACAACTATAACACCTATAACACCTGAAACAACTAAAGCACCTATAACAACTAAAACAACTAAAACAACTAAAACAACAAAAACAACTAAAACAACTAAAACACCTAAAACAACTAAAACACATATAACAACTAAACAACTATAACAACTAAAACAACTAAAACGACTATAACACATAAAACAACTGAACACCAGAAACAACTAAAACAACTGAAACAACTAAACAACTAAAACAACTAGAACACCTAGAACCACTATCACAACTAAACAACTAAAACACCGATAAAACAACTAAACAACTAGAACAACTAAAACACATGAAACAACTAAAAAAACATAACATCTAACATAACTGAAGCACCTAGAACAACTATAACACCTGAAACAACTAAAACACCTAAAGCAACTAGAGCACCTAAAACAATTAAGCACCTTAAACAACTAAATAACTAAAACAACTGAAACAACTAAAACAACTAAAACAACTGAAACAAATAAAACAAATAAAACAAATAAAACACCTAAACAACTAAACCAACTAACACAACTAGAACAACTATAACAACTAAAACAACTAAAACAGCTTAAACAACTATAAACAACTAAAACACCTAGAACAATTGAATCAACTATAACACCTAAAATAACTATAACACCTAAAACAACTCAACGCCGAAAACAACTAAAACACATAGAACAACTAAAACACCTAGACCACCTAAAACAATTCAAACACCTAGAACAACTTAAACACCTAAAACAACTCAACAACTAAAACCACTGCAACACCTAACACAACTAAGCCAACTAAAACAACTAGAACAACTATAACAACTAAAACAACTATTACAACTAATCAACTATAACACATAAAACAACTAAAACACCTAAATCACCTGTAACACCTAAACAACTAAAACCCCTAAAACAACTGAAACAACCATAACACCTAAAATAACTATAACACCTAAAACAACTATAACACATAAAACAACAGAAACACCTAGTTAACTTCAACACCAAGAACACCTAAAACAAGTAAAACACCTAAAACAACTGTTACACATACAAAAACTTTAACACATAAACCATCTAAAACACCTAAAACACCTAAATACCTATAACACCTACAACAACTATAACCCCTCAATCAACTAAAACACCCACAACAACTATAAAAACAAAAACAACTAAAACAACTATAACACCTATAACAACTATAACACCTAAAACAATTTTAACAACTAAAACAACTAAAACACCTAACACAACTATAACATCTAGAACAACTAAAACAAGTAAAACAACTATAACAACTAAACAACTAAAACCACTAAAACAACTAGAACAACTAAAACACATATAACAACCAAACAACTAGAACACCTAAATCACCTGAACCACCTACTACAACTATAACACCTAAAACAACTGAAAACAACTAAAACAACTAGAACAACTATAACAACTAAAACAACTAAACAACTAAAACAACTAAAACAACTATAACAACTAAAACAACTAAAACAACTAAAACTAAAACAACTAGAACACCATAACAACCAAAACAACTATAACACCTTAAACACATATAACAACTCCAACAACTATAACACCCAAACTAACTGAAACACCTAGAACAACTAAAACACCAGAAACAATAAAACACCTTAAACAACTAAACAAATAAAACAAATAAAACAAATAAAACAACTGAAACAACTGAAACAAATACAACAACTAAAACACCTATAACAACTGAAACACCTAAAACACCTAAAACAACTAAAACACCTATAACAACTAGAACACCTACAACAACTTAAACACCCAAAACAACTTAAACACATAGAACAACTAGACACCTGCAACAACTAAAACACCTAGAACAACTAAAACCACTAAAACTCCTAACACCTAAAACACATATAACAACTATAACACGAAGAACAACTAAAACAACTAAAACAACTAAACAACTATAACAACTAAAACAACAATAACAACTAAAACAACTATAACACCTAAAACAACTATAACACCTACAACACCTATAACACCTGAAACAACTAGAACACCTATAACAAATAGAACAACTAAAACAACTAAAACAACTGGAACAACTGAAGCACCTGAAACAACTAAAACACCTATAACAACTAAAACAACTATAACAACTAAAACACCTAAACAAACAAAACCACTATAACACCTAAAACACCTTAAACACCTACAACAACTATAACACCTAACGCAACTAAGAACAACTAAAACAACAAAAATTAACTAAAACAACTATAACAACTTTAACAACTATAACAACTAAAACAACTAAAACAACTAAAACAACTGAAACAACTGAAACAACCAACACACATAAAACATATAACACCTAGAACAAATAAAACAACTAAAACAACTAAAACAACTAAACAACTATAACACCTAAATAACCTTAACAACTAAACCAACTTAAACACATAAAAATAACTAAAACCACTATAACAACTGAACTACTAAAACACCTAAACAACTAAAAAAACTATGACACCTAAAATAAAATAAACACCTAAAACAACTATAACACCTAAGACAACAAACACACCTAGAACAACTAGAACACTTTAAACAATTAAACACCGTAAACAACTAAACAAAAAAATACTAAAACAACTAAAACCATTAAAACAACTGAAACAAATAAAAAAACTAAAACACCTAAACAACTAGAACACCTAAAACACCTAAAAACAACTTGAACACCTGAAACAACTAAAATACCTAGAACAACTAAATCAACTAAAACACCTAAAACACCTTAAACACTTATAACAACTAAACACATATAACAACTATAACAACGAAAACCACAAAACAACTGAAACAACTAAACAACTAAAACACCTAAAACAACTACAACACCTAAAACAACTAAAACACCTGCAACAACTAAAACACCTGAAACCACTGTAACACCTATAACACCTATAACAAATAAAACAACTGAAACAACTAAAACAGCTAAAACACCAAATAACAACTTTAACAACTAAACACCTAAAACACCTACAACACCTACAACAACTAAAACACCCAAAACAACTCAAAATAACTAAATAACTAAACAACTAAAACACATAGAACAACTAAAACAACTAAAACAACTAAACAACTGCAACAACTAAACAACTAAAACACCTCAAACAACTACAACACCTGAAACAACTAAACACCTGAAACATCTAAAGCACCTTCTACAACTAAAACACCTAATTAACTTAAACGCCTAAAACACCTAAAACACCTACAACAACTATAACACCTGAAACAACTAAAACACTTTAAACAACTAAAACACCTAAAACCACTGAAACACCTAATAATCTTAAACACCTTAACACCTAAAACACCTAAAACAACTTAAAAACCTCCAACAACAAATACACCTATAACAACTATAACACCTAAAACAACTATAACACCTAAACCACCCACAACACCTATAACACCTAAAATACCTATAGCACCTTGAACAACTATAACACCTTAAACAACTGCAACACCCACAAAAACTAAAAAAAAAAAAAACTAAAACAACTAAAACACCTATAAAACAACTAAACAACTAAAACAACTATAACACATAAAATACCTAAAAAAACATAACACATAAAATAACTGAAGCACCTAAAACAACTATAACACCTGAAACAACGAAAACACCTAGAACAACTACGACACCAAAAACAATTAAGCACCTTAAACAACTAAACAACTAAAACAACTGAAACGACTAAACCAACTAAACAACTGTAACAAATAAAACAAATAAAACACCAAAAAAACTAAACCAACTAACACAACTAGAAAAACTATAACAACTAAAACAACTAAAACATCTAAACAACTAGAACACCTAAAACAACTAAAACACCTAAAACACCTGTAACACCTAAAACAACTAAAACACCTATAACAACTACAACAACCATAACAACTAAAACATCTTAAACAACTAAAAATTACTGAAACACCTAAAACAACTGAATCAACTATAACACCTGAAATAACTATAACACCTAAAACAACTAGAACGCCCAAAACAACTAAAACAACTGGAACAACTAAAACACCTAGAACACCTAAAACAACTAAAACACCTATAACAACTTAAGCACCTAAAACAACTTAACAACTAAAACCAATGCAACACCTAACACAACTAAGCCAACTAAAACAACTAGAACAACTATAAAAACTAAAACACCTAAAACACCTAAATGACCTGTAACACCTAAAACAACTAAAACACCTAGTACAACTACAACAACTACAACAACTTAAACAACTCAAACAACTAAAACAACTAAAACACCTATAACAACTGAAACAACTATAACACCTAAAATAACTATAACACCTAAAACAACTATAACACCTAAAACAACAGAAACCCCTAATTAACTTGAACACCTAAAACACCTAAAACAACTAAAACACCTAAAGCAACTGTTACACATACAAAAACTTTACCACCTAAACCATCTATAACACCTAAAACACCTAAAATACCTATAACACCTATAACAACTATAACCCCAAAATCAACTAAAACACCCACAACAACTATACAAACTAAAACAACAAAAAACAACTATGACACCTATAACAACTATAACACCTAAAACAATTTTAACAACTGAAACAACTAAAACACCTAACACAACTAAAACATCTAAAACAACTAAAACAACTAAACAACTAAAACAACTAAAACAACTATAACAACTATAACAACTAAAACCACTAAAACAACTATAACAACTAAAAACTACCTACAACAACTATAACACCTAAAACAACTGAAAACAACTAAAACAACTAAAACAACTAAAAAAACTAAAACAACTAAAACAACTAAAACAACTAAAACAACTAAAACAACCAAAACAACTAAAACACCTAAATCACCTAAACTACCTACAACAACTATAACACCTAAAACAACTGAAAACAACTGAAACAACTAGAACAACTAAAACAACTAAAACAACTATAACACCTAAAAAACAACTACAACAACTATAACAACTATAACAACTAAAACACCTAAATCAACTAAAAAACTATAACACCTAAAATAACTAGAACACCTAAAACAACTATAACACCTACACCAACTGGAACACCAAGAACAACTAAAACACCAGAAACAATATAACACCTTAAACAACTAAACAACTAAAACAAATAAAACAACTCAAACAACTGAAACAACCGAAACAAATAAAACAAATAAAACACCTAAAACAACTTAAACACCTAAAACACCTAAAACAGCTATAACACCTATAACAACTAGAACACCTACAACAACTTAAACACCTAAAAACAACTAAAACACATAGAACAACTAAACACCTGCAACAACTAAAACACCTAGAACAACTAAAACCACTAAAACTCCTTAACACCCAAAATAGCTAAAACAACTAGAACACGAAGAACAACTAAAACAACCAAAACAACTAAAAAAATAAACAACTGAAACAAACTAAAACAACAAGAACACAATAAACAACTATAACACCTAAAACAACTAAACACCTGAAATAACTAAAACACCTGAAACCACTGAAAACCTAAACACCTATAACAACTAAAACAACTAAAACACCTAAAACACATACAACAACTAAAATACCTAAAACAACTGAAAATAACTAACAACTAAAACAACTAAAACAACTCTAACAACTAGAACAACTAAAACAACTAAAACAACTAAAAAACAACTAAAACAACTAAAACAACTATAACACATAGAGCAACTAAAACAGTTATAACAACTAAAACAACTAAAACAACTCAAACAACTATAACAATTAAAACAACTGAAACAACTAAAGCAACTAAAACAGCTAAACCAACTAAAGCAACTGTACAACTAAAAGAACTAAAACAACTAAAACAACTAAAATAAATAACACAACTAAAAACAACTAAACAACTTAAACAACTGAAACAACTAGAACAACTTGAACACCTAAAACAACTATGAACAAATAAACCAACTAAACCAACTATGCAAACTAAAATAACTAGAACAACTATAACACCTTAAACAACTAAAACACCTAGAACAACTATAACACCTAAACAACTACAACATATAGAACAACTAAAACACATTAAACAACTAAGACACCTAAACAACTTGAACACCTATAACAACTATAACACCTAAAACAACTAAAATACCTAAAACAACTAGAACACCTAAAACAACTGTAACACCTACTATAACAACTAAAACAACTAAAACAACTAAAACAACAATAACATCTAAAAAAACTATAACACCTAAAACAACTATGAAACCTAAATCACCTATAACACATGAAACAACTAAAACACTTATAACACCTAGAACAACTACAACAACTAAAACAACTAGAAAAACTAAAACACCTAAAACAACTAACACCTATAACAACTAAAACAACTATAACAACTAAAACAACTATTACAAATAAAACACTTATAACCACCAAACAACTTAAACACCTAAAACACCTAAACACCTAAAACACCTACAACAACTATAACACCTAAAACAACTAAAAACAACTAAAACAACTAGAACAACTAGAACAACTAGAACAACTAGAACAACTAAAACAACTAAAACAACTAAAACAACTAAAACAATTAAAACACCCAAAACAACTAACACCTAAAACAACTAAAACAACTAAAACAACTAAAACAAATAAAACAACTAAAACGACTAAAACATCTTAAACAACTAAAACACCTTGAACAACTAAAACACCTTGAACAACTAAAAACACCTAAAACAACTATAACACATAGAACAACTAAAACAACTTAAACTAAAACAACTGAAACACCTAACACAAATAAGACACCCATAACAACTAAAACAACTAAAACAACTTGAACAACTATAACAACTAAAATACCTAAAACAACTATAACAACTAAACAACTATAACAACTAAAACAACTTAAACAACTATAATAACTAAATCAACCACAACAACTAGAACACCTATGAAGACTTAAACACATAAAACAACTAAAGCAACTAAAACAAATAAACACCTAGAACAAATTAAACAACTATAACAACTAAAACAACTAAAACAACTAAAACACCTGAATCAGCTAAAACACCTATAACAACTAGAACAACTTAAACAACTATAACAACTATAAGAACTAAAACAACTACATTAACTGAAACACCTAAACCAACTGAACAACTAAAAACAACTAAAACACCCAAAACAACTAAAACATTTAAACACCTAGAAGAACTAAAACACCTATAACAACTAAATCAACTAAAACAACTAATACAACTATAACACCTAAAACAACTTAAACACCTAAAGCAACTAAAACACCTAACACAACTAGAACATCTAAAACAACTAAAACCACTGAAACAACTATAACAACTAAATCAATTAAAACCACTAAAACAACTAGAACAACTAAAACAACTATAACAACCATAACAACAAAACACCTATAACAACTGAAACACCTAAAACGACTAAAACAACTATAACAACTGAATCAACTATAACAACTAGAACACATATAACAACCAAAACAACTAAAACACCTAAAACACCTAAACTACCTACAACAACTATAACACCTGAAACAACTGAAAACAACTATAACAACTAAACAACTAAAATAACTAGAACAACTAAAACAACTAAAACAACTAAAACAACTAAACACATAAAACAACTAACACCTAAAACAACTATAACAACTAAAACTAATCAACAAAAACAACTATAACACCTATAACGCCTAAAACAACTATGACAACTAGAACAACTAAAACACATAAAAAACAACTACATCAACGATAACAACTAGAACAACTAAAACACCTAAATCAACTAAAAAAACTATAACACCTAAAATAACTAGAACACCTAAAACAACTATAACACCTACACCAACTGAAACACCTAGAACAACTAAAACACCAGAAACAATAAAACACCTTAAACAACTAAACAACTAAACAACTTAAACAACTGAAACAACTGAAACAAATAAAACATCTAAAACACCTATAACAACTATAACACCTAAAACACCTAAAACAACTGAAACACCTATAACAACTAGAACACCTACAACAACTTAAACACCTAAAACAACTA
>SDVV010031888.1:0-11495 GCA_016164225.1 Gammarus roeselii
TATATATAAATATACATATATATATGAGCGGATACTGTCAAACCACCTAATATATGAGCGTGTCATACGTAAGGGGAATGGAGATATTATCTGCTATGGTACAAGTGGATTTTTTCCCTGTCAAGTGTACGGTTATTGCAAGATTATGCAAACTGGATAAGTTGGAGAGCCTTTGCGTTGACTTTAGCTCAGCTGCGAAGTAATAAATAAGAACAATTTTTTGTTAAGATGTCTACCATCGGTGACCATTTCAAAGTGGAGCTGATGTAGAAGTTGGTCAAACTTGCCTTCATTAATGAAAGAATAAAGGAGGAAATTGTCCCATTCTTCTTGCAAGTCCCACAATATTTTAAAGTTTGAGCCATAAATTTTCATCACTACCCTCAAGGTGTCGCATCAATCTCTGGCATCGATGCCGGTTCTGCCGTTGGCACCACTACCCTCATAGATTCACGTCTGCCACAGGCATCACTACCCTCACGGTACGGGGTCTGCCTCTGAAATCGCTCCCCTCATGATGCCACTGGCACCATTACCTACACGGTGCCAATGCTGTTTCTGGCACCACTACCCTCATGATGCCGCGTCTGCTATTACAGTCACTGAAGCCTGCGACTGAAGTCCCTACCCTCATGATGCCGCGTCTGCTACTGAAGTCCCTACCCCCATGAAGCCGCGTCTGTTACTGAAGTCCCTACCCTCATGATGCCGCGTCTGCTACTGAAGTCCCTACCCTCACGATGCCGCATTTGTTACTGAAGTCACTACCCTCATGATGCCGTATCTGCCACAGGCAAGCACAGGGCATAGATTCATCAAACAGATAGCGACCTCTGGGTGATGGAACCCGGTGTAGTTTCCTATTTGCTAGTAAATAGACGCTGATTTTATGCGTGGCGGGATCATACATGTGTGGAAATAAAATGAAGTGTTTCATTGAACTTCAAAGTATTGTGAAATGGTTATTTATTCATTTATACAACATTCGGCGTGGAAGATGGTGAACCAACTGCTGATGAAAGAATAAACATGTTTCGTACTTGAGAAACAGCACAAATCAATATAGGACCAAGCGTACTACTCGTAGACGTACGGTGCCACATCACACTTGAAACGCTATGGTGTCTCGAACGACCCATATGAATGATATTCGTTTCGTAATACTGGTTTGTTGAATGTAGTTTCATCGAACACGACAGCCATCTTTAGAAACATTGTAAGTGAATACACTAATATTCTGTTTCTTGAGACAGAAATCTAAATTGCAAATAAACAAAGTAGAACTTTGTATCATAGTTATATAGAATTACTGAGTACAGATCATCTTATTCGTATTGAGCTTCATCAACAAAATAATACATTGTATCATTGTTAACTTAAAGTTCTACGTAATTACTGGCTTAAATGGGGCAAATGATGCTGCCATCTATCGAAGTGGAGTGTCTTCGATGATATGAAAAGGACAAGATTTGTTCACTATAAATGCATTCTGCTAGGAGGGAGGGGGGGGGGGGTGAACACTTACTGAGATACTAGTGGGACAGACAATTTTGACATAAGAAAGAACGGTGCACCAGCTGTCCGTGGGGTATAGAATTTAGTAAGCTACATTCCGCGTGCAACATTGGGTGGGTTAAATATGACTTCACACACCCTGGACCAGCTGTTTCTGGGAATAATTTTTTTTAATCTGCTGCCACAATGTAACGAAAACGAACGTTATACTGAACGTGGACCCTCTCCACTTGTGGGTGTAAATTCGCTCACCCTTTAAAAAAATGAGGCACCTTGAACTCAAAATAAATGAAGGAATATATGGAAACTAGCTATTGATTTCATACTTCCAAAGTTTATTGGTCACTAAAATGATATGAATGAGTGTTCAGGTCGGGCATGTCACCAACACGTGAATGTTTTGTACACAGTAGCAGCGTTTGTTATTGGCACCTATACCATTATGATGCCGTCTGACACTGAAGTCAATTGGCCTCTCACCGCACGTTATCATAAGAGCCACTGAAGTCATTTGGCCTCTCACCGCACGTTATCATAAGAGCCACTGAAGTCAATTGGCCTCTCACCGCACGTTATCATAAGAGCCACTGAAGTCATTTGGCCTCTCACCGCACGCTATCATATGAGCCACTGAAGTCAATTGGCCTCTCACCGCACGTTATCATAAGAGCCACTGAAGTCATTTGGCCTCTCACCGCACGGTATCATAAGAGCCAAGTGAGCAGCATTCGGGATATCAGACACTGGCGTACTCGAGGGCGTGGCGCCAACGTCTGATTGAGGCCGTTGTTGCACGAACTCATCTATACTCATATAAGAGAATTGATTCGTCCAATACTGTTAAGTAGAAAAAAATACTCGTAACATTTGATGCGAATTTAAACGAAAACAGCCGATTTATTGAAGAGCAGTAAAAGTTTCGGTGATTTAACTGAAAAAAACAATCAGTAAATACTGACTACAAATAAATAATTGAAATAGGAGCATCTACTTACAAACAAATATGGCACAATGTATGTTATGCAGTGAGGAACAAAATAATGCGAAGTAATATTTCAATACTTGATTTGGAGGTCACAAATTCAAATATTCAACGATCGCACCAAATTAACTGAAGCTGCTTTCCTCTTGAAGCATTTTTCAAAATTACGCAGTTTTGGGTAACCAAAACTTTCTGTTTCCTATTCAAGGACACCCAAAGCCTTCACATAACCAGAATTTCGTCTTAAGCCTGAACAACTTTCTATATTTTTCGCAGAATTTCCAATAGTTTTTTTAGCGAGTTAAATTGCGATGTGTCATTCGAACACTAAGCAATAATTACCACCCTCCAAACAATCAACATTTTCAGCTGCATTCTACAGGCAGATAAACCCTGCCCTAAGTTGCACAGTACAGTCAGCTAAGCAATGCACGGGAGCTGCACCGAACAGTCCGTTGAACAAAGCACGTCAGTAGCACAATACAGTCAGGTCAACAACTCACTTCAGCTGCTCGGTGGAGTCTACTAAACAATGCACGTGAGCTTCGCAGCAAAGTCAGTAAAACAATGCGCGTCAGATGCACAGTTCAGGCTGTTTAGGTATCCACGTAAGTTGCGATAAATGAACACTATCTTATTGACAAACTTTGATGTTCGAGTGATGTTGGTGTATGTCGTGGTGTCCAAGAATACTGGGATGCTCAATAAGCCATAGTTAAATTCTCCCATTCCAACAATAACGAAGACCACTAGTGGCTACCGTCACGTCGCCCCTGAGTACACGAATGATAGTCTAGATCCTTTATGCCGGTCGTCACCCTTGAGAGTATTGCGACAAATGGGGACGGTAAAGTAGCTGATAGATGATTTATCTGCTATTATGGATTTTCACTAGATGATCACGTGAATGGCTGATGTGCCATATTTCCATCTGATAGCTTTTCTTATACTGCAACTAAAAAAAAAAAATCTTGTTAAGAGAAGTAAACAAAGTATTGTAAAGCTATAATATGTGCCTGCCAAGGGAAATTCGGTTTACTGGGTTAAATGATCAAAAACCATCATCAGATTGTTTGTCGTAATAAGCTGACTGATCTGTCGATACCTTTACGTATGATGAAGAAGATTTGCAGAAGGAATAATGGAGCACAAGCTAACTGGCCATCGGTGAGTCATGATACTTCTTCAGGGGAAGAGGATACATGGCATGTCAAAGCAAGCCAACATGTGTGTTTGTTTTATTTGTATTCTTTATCTGTTTGTTTGTTTGCCTGTGAGTTTGTGTGTCCATGCACTGCACCAAGACCATTGCGACAATTGCGATAACACTTGGTTGGTATGTTGAGGGTACCCGCGGCCAGAAGAAGATGGTATTTTTCAAACATCGAAGGTATCGTCGCGACTAAGTTATTTGACAGTTTCTGATTGGATTCATAGCCTGGGTTTGGTCAAATGGACAGAATAAGTTATGTTTAGAAAGTGATAGCATATCGTATTGATAAACATTTATCTTCCCTTTGGTGTTCTCAGGTGGACCAGCTCGTCTAAACAGCCTCGGCTGATGCCCTCATTGAAAGAGTTTGGTTCGTAAGGCGAAAGGGCGCATGCATAATCATTTTAAGTGCTGATGAAATCGAAATTCTAGAACAACAAAATTGTATGATGTGTCGCGGAGACGTCAAACTACAGATTAAGGATATTCTTCATTTAATAGGAACAATATGGAGTTTTAAAAACAACAAAAAATTAATTGTATCATGGTAATAGTGAAGTACAAGGCGAGTTTTGGCTTCAATGGTGCAGATGGTGCTGTCACCTGGTGTTGTGTATTTGATGATCTAAAATAAATGAGACTTGTTCACTCTAGGTTCGTTCGAGATATTACACAGCTTGCACCAGCTGCTCTCAGGGAGTTAGAATTACTGTGATATACGGGGGGGGGTAGATATAATTAAAATAGGGCAGAGCGTACACTAGCTGCCTGTGGAAGTATAGAAGCTAGCACCTAATAATACAGTGAATTTCAAACTCTTCAATAAGTAGAATTGAGATTTAATACCTAGGTTTGAGGAGTCTTGTCCGGCAAGGAAAGTTGTTACACAGCAACAAATAACATATGATAACTTTGATTAACGTGGACCAGCGGTCATCTTTTCTATAAAACCCCAAACCACCTCAGAAAATGACGCAACTGGAGAGCACGCACACTGAAGGAACATACGAAAACTATCTAATGATATGATAACATCATAGTTCATAGATCCCTATCAAGATTTTGGATGAGTTCTGAGGTACGGTTTGTATCAAACGCTTGAAAATGTTGCATTCCGTAGCTGCATTTGAGATGACTTTACAGCCTGTACCAGCTGCTGGTGGGGTAATATGTTTATGTGTATTCGTGATACAGTAAATTATTAGGTGGTTCCAAGAATTCACCAGCGGTGCAAGGATGGATTGATGCTTTCTTTACATGATTTGTCAGTGTTTTCAAAGCGTAACATTTTACAAGAGACATTCAACATGAATTGTAGTTGAGAATATTTATCGGACTTCAAATTCTTTGCAGAAACAGTAATCGAGTGCCCTGTATTCGTGTAAATTAAGGGAAATTAAGTAACTTCAATTGTTGTTTTGGTACGTAGGCTGCGGGCAAGCGGGTCCTCTAAACACGAATAACATAACGAATTCGTCAACCGTTGTTTTTGGCATTTACAATTTATTTGGTACGAACGATGAGGGCAAACTGGTCCTCTGAACACGAATAATGTAACGAACGCCCCTCTATCAATTCATAATCAAATATGAAAGCCTTCTTTTCAATGGTTACCTGTTATCGAGTTTAATATATGTAGAAGATTTGTAAATGAACTACTAAATGAAAATCGTTCATGTGGGCTATGAGACATACATGATCTCTGTTCCAAGACACCGGAACTTGTCATAGAAACATTCATAAATTTTCAGGTGAATGCTTGAGTTCGATAACAACTTTACTGTCTAGTAGACAAATATTCGGGTCTAAGGTTTAGAATCGGACGACACAGAGAAATGCATGGATCAGAGAGTCCTCTGATGGTCCGATACACAGTGAGTGATGAACACAAAGGTTAGATACTCGTACAGGGATCGGGGAGATGCACGGTGCAGATACAGGGCTTTGCTTCTTATAGATTCATCAGGGGTTTGGATAGCTTGATGAGGGAGTCATGCTTGAGGTGCGGTCATAGTTAATTGGTTGTGTTCATGGATGACTTGACAAGAATGACAGAATTTCAAAATCAACACACCACATAACCGAGATTTGTAAAATAGTACATATGTAACGAAATCAAATTATTGAATATGTGTTGGCATTTACGAATGCAATCATGTGAATTATAAATTTGTATACGGAAATTCGAACCATGAAATTTTCCCGGATTTTAAATACAAAAAAGCAATGGATTTGGTTTCATTACAAAGTGTCACTGTAAAAGTGCAAACAAATCTCAAACACCAAAAAATCCTGACGTGTGGCAATGTTCACTGGTAGTTCACTGCCAAATAGGCCATTTGTCGGTCTGTTTGTGTATTCGTGAGGAAATTAATAATAGTGTTATGCATCAAAAGATGAGGCACCTCAAACGCATATAAACTGAAAGGACATACTAACAACGACATGCGGTTGTGAATGAGTACGACGGGCTTGTACCATTGCTTGAGCACGAAGCCTAAATAGTTGAGCACATGATGAGGCCACTCGGCCTGCACAATCTTTTTGTGGAGTCAAACAAATATTTTAGATACGTGATGCAAAAAAAATATACCTCCGGTCTATGCTGGTGCCAGCTGTCAGCTCCAGTATTTTGGCAACGGTAAGTTCTTGTCGAGCTTTTACCATATGAAGACATTGTAAATGAACTAATAAAATAAAATATCATCCAACTCATTTCGGCATCTGTTTAGCTGAAGCCAAGATCTGGTCGAGCTCGTACCATATGAAAACACTGTAAATTAACTAATAAAATAAAATATCATCCAACATAATTCGGCATCTATTGATCTAAAGCCAAGATCTGGTCGAGCTCGTACCATATGAAGTCACTGTAAATTAACTAATAAAATAAAATATCATCCAATATAATTCGACATCTATTTCTCTGAAACCAAGGCTTGCTCGACGGTCGAAAGTTATAAAAGAAGATTAGTGAACGCAAACCAAGAATTTGCAGTAGAGCACTGGAAAGATTGGATTATTTCAACCCATTCAAGATTGGGGAGGAAATGCAAGGAGTTCCTCTCAAGCATGCGGGTCAAGAGGCATTCAAATACACGGTTAGGAGGCACTACAAATTATCCTAGAGACATTCTTATGTTTTCAAGCAGATGATCAGGTTCACTAACAACATTACGGATAAAAAAGAGTGAATGTATTCACAGGGCTGATGATTACATGCGGTTAGAGAGAGATGCAAGTGGCAGAAAGTCACAACAGAGTGAAATACAAAATAAAAGGGAGAGAGAAACACACGAAGGTCAGAAACGCATACACGGATTGGAGATATGCAATCTTTTGAAGAATGCATGAAGGATTTTTTGAGCTGTTTGACGGGATCGTGATTGAAGTAGTGAGTTCAGTAATTAAATGTATTATGGAATATATGCGAGAGGGTTCGAGTACATTTGTTTTTTTTTCGTAACCTAATATATTGATACAAGGTAATTGAATATCTGCAAGTATATATAAATGCAACCATGTAAAATTTCAGTTTGTTTACGCAACATCTAACCGGTAAATTATCACGGCTTCCCTTGGTTTGTATAAGATAAAGATACAAAGTAGTCTTGATAATGTTCTATTCATGAAAGTGTAACTGCCTCAGACATTGTGTGAGTGCATACAATCATATACAGTCGGATACGTTAATATGTACATTTCCAAAACTTGAGGGGAACGAAGAGAACAACTTTACCTATTATGCATGAATGGACTCTCTTCCTGTCTAGACAACGCTTATTGCTATATTATGCAAAGGGTTGCATTGCTCTTGCTGATGCTGGCCCGTACATACGCACAATGCTTCGACAAAGGAAGAATCAAATGTGTTCCGCTCCCATGTAAATATTTTATTCGTTCAGAACATGTATGTTGTATGACCACACGTATTTTTTTGGCCAATAAAAATGTGCATAAAATTAACTAGCCTTCGTCATTGAAATTTCATCTCTCTTTCAGGATCGCTTCTGACCAAGAAAGAGGTTCAGAAGAAGTTGGAGTATTGGCTCGCTATTTGGCTTTAAAGTAAGAGGGGAGCCTTCATAATCGGCCTTTTTAGAATCACTCATAGAGAGCAGAAGGACTCCGTACATTGCTCGACTTATGGCATGTCTAATTAATATATTTATTGATCGTGTTTTTTGAAGAACGTTTCTATTCTGTTACCAATTTTTAAAATAAGAAGTGTTATAGCATATGAAAAAAAAATACTTATTGCACTCAGTGGAGCCTTACTTGTTCTAGTTACAGCTAACTATTTGTTGTTATAAAACTCCAGTATTATGAACAAATTCGAACAAAATGAGCAAAAATTAAAATCGGACCCAAAAATTATTGAATTATTTTTTGGTAGATATTAAAAAAAAAAAAAATCTTAGGGGTAAATTAACATATGTAATTATGAACACAAAATTACTCAAGCGCTTTAGTTTTATTATGGACAGCACGGTGTTCCATTAAGGTCTTATGTCTGTCACTGTTTTGAGGGGATAAGGATACTGAAGTTTGTTAAATATGATTGCGTCGACAAAGGAATATTTGAAAACATCACACCCATGATAACAACATGTTGGATTATCTCCAGGATTGTATCTAAGAATTGTCTCTAGACTCGTCTCTATGAACGTCTATAGTATCAGTTCTAGGGATCGTCGCCAGGGTCGTATTTAGGGATCGCCTCAAGAGATCGTCTCTAAGGACGTCTATAATGTCGTCGCTAGGAATCGTCTCTAGGTATCGTCTCTAGGGTCGCGTCGTAAAACCTCTTTTCACCAACTCGCAAACGGTAAGACCCTAGAACAAGGCGTATCACCAGTATACCAGTAACGTTCTTTATTTCTTTATTATCCTTGTGAAATGTTTTACGCGCGTTTTCTTGCTTTGTTTCTTATTATTGATATTACGAAGGACCCTGGTCGATATATTGGTACTTTGAAGTTGGCTAACCTGAGAAGCTTTGGAATGTATTTCTAAGCTCGACGTCCATACTCCAGAAGGGAGCAATTTTCCCACCAACAGAGCAGGGTTCCATATGCTGGTGCATTAGTGCGTAGTTTCTGTTCTCTTTCGATCACAGAAAACGAATAATCATTTGGGAACCTGAATGAAGCTCAAATACTCTGTTCGAATGCAGTTGATATGTTATGCATGAACCCTTTCAATAGTGAAAAAGAGAAAATGTGCCTGTAATCGTCTTTCCTATGCCCCCACCCCTTCGTTCTTTTCATCCTGTTTTGCCCTGTCTTCCTTAATTGTTTTTCTCTCCTTTATAAGCTTTTCAAATCCCCTGTCACTCGACAGTCATTTTTTATCAGTTCATTTCCTCCTTCATGATAAGCCCCCTCCCCTTACCCATTATTAATTTGACCATTCTTCCTTCATTACAAGCCCCCTCTCACCAACCATTATCAGTCACTTTTCCTCACCTTACGGTACCCATCATCAGCCCCCATCCATCACTAATAATTAGAACCATCATACCACCCTTTACCTGCCCTTGCCATCGGCATAATACTCTGCACAGAAAAATGTCCAAATGAAGAAGCGCCAAACTGAGGTTACATCCAACGGGTACCGCTTCTATATCATCTTGATATTATAGAGCGTAACAGAACAGGTAACTTCAGAAATGCAATAGGTTTTATTTAAAATATTATGTTATCGAAACGTTCATGCTGTTTATGAAATGTTTCATAAAGCCCTATATTAGTTTTGTTTGACCTTTGCGGTTATGGCTCTTGCAACTGATGTATACGTTAGAAGATTTATTTTGATCTCAGATTCTTTCCTATTTTATTGAATTTTGATGCCAGCTTACTAATTGGACGCAGAAAATGTTCCAGATTAATCTACGGACTTTTCTAGCACTATTTCAGTTACCAACAGATGGTGCCACCGTCCTAATTTGAAGCCTGCTTATTGTAAGCTATTCGCTGTACTGGCAACCCCTTTCAAAGGCCGGCCCTGGCCTATAACAGAGCCACTATTTGGCTCGATGGGTCTTCACAACATGAAATCTCGCATGACGGTCCAGTACAGACAACTATTTAATGGTTATAGGGTAATGTAGGGTGAGGAGATGGGTCCGAAAAGAAACCCTCTTATCTAGCTCCAGTCTCTTATTGTCTGCGGGGTAAGGAAGTCGTAAGCGAGTCCTTCTAAAGTTATAATTGCTGAGGTTATCAAGTCGGGACTATACTTGTCTAACTTACTTACCGACTCGAACTGGAAGTTTAATTGGGTCCGCAAAAAGTTCCACAGGAATTAAAAAAAGTCTTGAATGTTTTTTCCTCTCCAAGATTGGAATAAGAAGGACGCTATGTCAAAGCTCGGAGTCGGTGAGGGGATGCCACATTATGAGGGAAAACACTTGGCATGCATTAATGGCTCAGAAAACTACTGTGTAGTACGTGCACCAATAAATTGTATATGTCTTCAACTATAGATATTCCAATTTGTATATTACCTCTGAAATTAATTTACGAATGAACGATAGTGCCACTATCCAGATTTCTTTGAAAAAAAACATGTAGCATTGCTACGGTAATTTAAACAACATCGCATGTTTTCTTAAGAGAACTTGTGATGTCAACGGCAGCCACGAGGAGTCCCCTCAATTGAACCCGCTGTCGCTAGTACACAGCGGCTGGTCTCGCATACCAGGGATCGCGGGTTCGTATCCTGGCTACGGACTAAAGGTTTTTCCGATGGTGAGATCACTGATAATTTAAAGAAATACGTTGCCATAAAAGGTGCTACACAAAAAACATCCGTTCATTCTTCTTACACCTAGAAGAAAAACATTCCAGATCAGCCGGTCATTCCAGGTTCTAGAGGCAATGGTTTCCCCCCGTTCAGGTTGCTGCCATACAACACAATCTTAATAATCTGTTACAACAAAGATATGATGAACAAACTCGTGCTTTTGGAATTAAATTTTGTTACCGTTCAAGAGGAATTTTGGGTCAGAAAAATAGCATATCCTTCAGGTGATTTTTTTTCTCTTTTGACACATTTTGCAATTCAATACAGTGAATTTGACAAGCAAATTTTTGAAATGCTGTAATAAAATTGGTAATAAATGCAATACAGATGTTAGTAGGAGGGAAAATAGTCACAACACTACCATAGTAGCCAGGTTGAACTTACTTTTATTTAGCTACCGAAACTTTGACTCCATATATGTTGTCCTTCCCAGAAGAGCGTGAAGGGTCCAGTCGCGTCCATTTCATCCATTCTCGTTCATCTCCTCAGTCGACAAGTTATAATTGGATTTTTTTTATATAAAGAATGAATTGTTATCAGTTTTTCAATATACTGCAATCACTGATGTTCATGATCAGAACAAGTTTTATTACCTCAGTCAATCGTCATTGATTTCCGGCTTCTTCAATATGAAGCCGTTTTTGTTGCTCTGTGACAGAAGCCTGTCATAAATACTTTGATCGGGGCAGGCTAAATAACAGATTACATCACTGTTGTCATGGCGGCAGTCTCTGCTGACAAAATACACTACGCCAGCTCGTTCTCTGTCCGTTTGGTTGTCTGCTCGTCACACCCTGTCAGTAATACACTACGCCAGCGCGTGCTCTGTCCGTTTGGTTGTCTGCTCGTCACACCCTGTCAGTAATACACTACGCCAGCGCGTGCTCTGTCCGTTTGGTTGTCTGCTCGTCACACCCTGTCAGTAATACACTACGCCAGCGCGTGCTCTGTCCGTTTGGTTGTCTGCTCGTCACACCC
>SDVV010031889.1:0-11495 GCA_016164225.1 Gammarus roeselii
CAGTAGTTCAGGGGAGAGTCGGACTGGAGGGGAGATTGCTCAATCATTATCTGCAGTAGTTCAGGGGAGAGTCGGACTGGAGGGGAGATTGCTCAATCATTATCTGCAGTAGTTCAGGGGAGAGTCGGACTGGAGGGGAGATTGCTCAATCGTTATCTGCAGTAGTTCAGGGGAGAGTCGGACTGGAGGGGAGATTGCTCAATCATTATCTGCAGTAGTTCAGGGGAGAGTCGGACTGGAGGGGAGATTGCTCAATCATTATCTGCAGTAGTTCAGGGGAGAGTCGGACTGGAGGGGAGATTGTTTATGAAGGATGAGGTAAGCAGGTTGGGTGGGGTCATGATTTATTTGTTTTTTTTGGGGGGGGGAAAGACGCAATGATAAAAGATGGTTATTGTGAGGTGGCGTATTTTTTGGTAAATGTATGTTAGTATCTAATGAAGAATATGTTTTTTTGTAACTGATTTACTGTTACTTGAAGACTAGTGAAGGGTGATAAGCAAGAAATGAAGTTGGTGATCACTGGGCCTTTTTTCTAAACTGTGTTCAGATTATTGTAATGCGCTTAACTTTGGCTGTAAGTTATTCTTATCATAACGAAACCAGAATGTTGGTAGATCAAAAGATACGCAGTGCTTTTATTTCAAATTGAACACCTAACTAAATAAAATAGTTCAAACTGCGCCCTCTTTAAAAGGGTCTCAATAACGCTTCAGGTACCCACGTCAAACATCAGTTCCATTTCTCTGGACTCAAATATCGTGTCTTTTCTCATGCGCCATTGAGGCTGGGCGAAGGGAGAAGGAAACCAAGCCATCGCACAGTCAGGCAAGGGAAGCAATGTGACGTGACCTCACAATGTGGGCCATCTAGGCATGGTACTTTAAAACCATCTGTTAGTCGTCTTGCGCAGAACCATCTATTTTTGTTTCGGGTGCTGATTTTCAGACAACATGGCTTCCACTCTTCTGTTCGTTTCTGCGACCTAACAGAAGCGGCTCCGGCTTCCATTGAAACCTACAGACCCTTACGGAACAAAATAAAAGTCATGTTATTCCTTTTCATTTGTGTCCTAATTCTTCGTCTCCATCAGCTGCATAGAACATCGCTCAATTTGCATCTGATAACAAGGCAACCTGTTTGTTAGCTATTAGGAATTGAAAGTATTTTCCAATGCAAATGTAAATAATAAGTAAATTAATGGAAATAACTTGTACGTATTTCTTTTAAAGTGTTCATGATTTCTGATAGAAATTGCGTTGATCTCTATCATAAAAATTTGAATAATAAACGGATGACAAAAATTGGTCATGTCAACATAAGAGAAAAATATGTCAAGTCCGCGTCACTCCACCGACACGGAAACTGCACATTCCTAGAAAAAACTCCTTTCAACCAGTTTCCCCTCAAGGTACGTACACATGTTCCATTATTGCCGCAAAATAAAGTTTATCATCCGTCATTGGTTGAATTATCCTAGTAAAATTGCAAATAATTAGGCCTACCTATTTGGCTGAATTCTTGGGACGACTACTACTTGTCGTATTGGAACTATATTTTGGAGGCTCAATAAACTTTTCCAGCGGCGTCTGATCCGCATTTATGATGCACAAAATAGCAAGCAGGACTTCTGACTCAGACCTTCTAATGTTGCCTACCTAATTACTGATAAAGTGGGACGGGCAGACGGATAGACGAAACAAGTAACACGTCTCTCTTACAATATAGACATAAATATAGAAAAAAGGAACAATGATTCTTGTTGAACGTAGACTACAATCGATTGAATATCTGTTTATACCCAGAACATATTGATGCCATAAGGACAGCTACATGACAAAACAAAAGGAGAAGCAGGCGCATAGACCCCAATGACATTTTTCAATGACTCACTCGAGGCACCGTATCCCTGGCTTACGCCCTTCTAGGAGCAGACAAAATCTTTTAGATGAATCAACAGCAACCGTGGTGACACTAAGCAGCAACCGTGGTAAAAATAAGCAGTAACCGCGGTGACAATAAGCAGCAACCGTGGTGACAATAAACAGCAACCGTGGTGACAATAAGCAGCAACCGTAGTGACAATAAACAGCAACCGTGGTTGAAATAAACAGCAACCGTGGTGACAATAAACAGCAACCGTGGCGACAATAAGCAATATCGGAAAGTAAAACACGGTTCACAAAAGTTTTAATAGTTGTCAGTACAGTCGAATGATGGAAAATTGTCGACAATATGCCAGACTGACTATGTTGTCTGACGATCTAGTGACTTGAAGTGTATGTACTCGACTCAAGTTATTTCGTCGTGTACGTCGACTATTAGCATTTTTGTAATATTATTATTATTATTATTAAATTCTTTTGTTTCCTTTGTCTGGCAATGGATTATCAATTCTTAAAATTAAATTCCTAAGTATATGACATGGAACTTCATTATCAAATTCAGAATATCATCCGATTTTAATCGGCAAATTTACAGTCAATTACATGAAATGCTAAATATCATCGATAATTCCTGGTTTTTGTATGATATTGAAAGATATCACACGTACAGAAACAATAAGATTATCCACGGAGCAAAGGGATATTTTTGGCTGCGTTCGTACTTTTATTCAATGAAAAAATTAGGTTTGCAGTGTAATTTTCCTTTTTCTCCTCGAATATTAAGAGAAACCAGCGATAATCGTGACATTGGTCAATGTTAACGTCCAACTTGTACAAGCCCGACCCAAAAATAGAGGGTTCACCATATTTTTCTCGATCATATTGAATAACTTCTTTTAACATATTGACGATGATTCATTTGAAACACAAAATGTTCTAAAGAATGACTCAAGAAAATGGTTTAGATTTTCCTAAGTGATTTTTATTAATTTATGACGACAAGAAGCCATCATTCTCCCTGATAAACTTACCCTTGATCCCCGGAGTTGATTCTGTGTAAGCATTTTCCATCCTTCGTTCTTTATCTCGTCTCGGGGCAGAAAAAGGTAAAGCCAAAAGGCCGGATTATCTCCCGACTCTGTCAATACACAGAAAAAACGTCTATGAGAATGTTTGAGGAAAAATTTCACGGGAAGGGGCAAATTCTGGGCCAACGAGAGTGGGAGGCAGATAAAAAAGCACGAAGAAGAATTCGATCTTGATATTTCTTCTACTGTCGGAGACTGCATCATTATCTGGAGTACTCGAGTAGAGAGCGAGAATGATGGTGACGGCTATGCGGTGAAGAAGGATGATTTTTTAGTGAAATTAAAATCATTACATGTCTGCGAACTGGTTATTGTAGAAAGGGTTGACGTGTTCAGAATTTGGGACCAGGTTGTTGTGGATGATTACTTTCATATTCAACAGATAACTCCAGTTAAGGGGAGAAGTGAATTTCCTCATCAAACATGAATAAATGTCGAACAGAGGGTCGAGTCCCATTCATCAACAATGTGAAAGGAAATCCAGGGTGTAGATGATGATCAGATTTTAAAAGAAAAGTTTATCAGGAGAATTAATTAAATAAATTGTAGGACGAAGAATTTGGAAAAGAGTATGCAAATATCTATTCAGGCAAACTTACATAATCAACCAATAAATCCCAAGAAATATTTTCCTGAAATGAAAAGTGTTCTGAATAAAGGAGATTTAATAGAAGAAGAAAAATAATTGTGGATATCTAGCAAGTCGCAAATGTCATCTCGGATTAGAATTGCATGTCAAAGCCAGGAATAACTTTGACACCTGCGTTGGCACTCTTATGTACATGCATTTCATGCGTCGTATTCGTGACTGATGCGTTACATGATTGATGTGTAACTGATGTTTTACTGATGTGTTACATGACTGATGTGTTACTGATGTGTTACTGATGCGTTACATGAATGATGTGTTACTGATGTTTTACATGACTGATGTGTTACTGATGCATTACATGACCGATGTGTTACTGATGTGTTACATAACTGATGTGTTACTGATGGGGTACCAATGTGTCGCTGATGAATTAAATGACTGATGTGTTACTGAGGCGTTACATGACTGATGTGTTACTGATGTACTACTGATGTGTTACTGATGTGTTACGAACGCGTTACATCACTGCGGTGTTACTGGTTTGTTACTGATGTGTTAATGATGTGTTACGAATGCATTACATGATTGATGTGTTACTGATGTGTTACATGACTGATGTGTTACTGATGTGTTACATGAGGGATGCGTAACTGATGTGTTAGTGATGTGTTACGGACGCATTACATGACTGATGTGTTATTGATGTGTTATGTGACTGATATGTTACTGATGTGTTACATCAGGCGAAGAGAGTTTCCAGATCGACGTTTCTTGTTATTGAATTTCAGCCTGAAATACAACAATATTTCACTCAGGTGAAAAATAACTCCGTACTGAAGTCCATCAAGTTTTCAAATAAAGGACAAAAGATCTCCCTTCCAGTAGTCACATTTCCGTCTCTATTATGCAGCCCTCTTAATGACATGCCGGTAAATATCCAATTATTCATCCTCAGATTCTGAACTCATGTATTTGGTATCCTCAACTCTGCAGGACGAGTCTGGCAGGCAGATACAGACCGATCATCCCATCAATATAAGTACATTCCGTTACTAAGTCAATGATCGTTTGCAAATTCATTTGAAAATCCGTTCAAAGTGTTCATGTTGATCAACTGCTAGGTAAAAATGAACACATTTATAAAGTTATTAATTGTGTTCCTATGATGTATGATAATTATTTCAAAATGTTCTTGTTTTAGTACCATTTTACCCCTCCCCTCCCCCATGCCATTCGTTATTATATTTTGTTTTGCAATTTAGTTTGGCATTCTTTTCAAAATTCTTTTGCTTCTAAACAAATTTTTCCCTCTTCTGTTTTCCTAGGCCCCCTTGCCACCCTCCAGGCGGTGGTGGGTGGGACTGCCCTTCTCCCTTGCAACGTCACTCCCCCCACCCCCGACGACGCTCCCATTCTGGTGCTCTTCTTCTATGGGAAAAAGGGCACGCCCATCTACAGGTGAGATCGTCTACAGGTGAGGTCGTCTACAGGTGAGGTCGTCTACGGGTGACCCCATCTACAGGTGAGGTTGTCTTCGGGTGACCCCATCTACAGGAGAGGTCGTCTACGGGTTAGCCCATTTACATGTGAGGTCGTATACGGGTTACTCATCTACATGTGATGTCGTCTACGGGTTAGCGCATCTACAGGTGAGGTCGTCTACGGGTTAGCCCATCTACAGGTGAGGTCAGCTACGGGTTAGCTCATCTACAGGGGATGTCGTCTACGGGTTAGCCCATCTACAGGGGAGGTCGTCTACGGGTTAGCCCATCTACAGGTGAGCCCATCTACGTGAGAAAATCTACATGTGAGAGACATCCACAGGTGACCCCATTACATCGAGATGAGCAGATCTACAGGTGACCGATCTTCTAGTGATCTCATGTACAGTTGAGCTGTTCAACAGGCAGGCCTAGTTACAGATAAGATCATCTACATGAGAGCTCATCAACAGGTAAAACCGTCTGCAAGTAGGCCCATCTTTAGGTGAGCCCATCTATAGTGAGCCCATCAACTGGTGAGTCCATTTACAGGTGAGCTAATTCCCAGGTGATCCCACCTTCTTGTGAGGGAATCAACAATGTGCCCATCGACGGGTGTATCTATTTACAGGTGAGCCCTTCTACAGCCGAGCGTATCGGCAGGTGAGCCCTTCTACAGCCGAGTGTATCGGCAGGTGAGCCCTTCTACAGCCGAGCGTATCGGCAGGTGAGCCCTTCTACAGCCTAGCGTATCGGCAGGTGAGCCCTTCTACAGCCGAGCGTATCGGCAGGTGAGCCCTTCTACAGCCGAGCGTATCGGCAGGTGAGCCCTTCTACAGCCGAGCGTATCAGCAGGTGAGCCCTTCTACAGCCTAGCGTATCGGCAGGTGAGCCCTTCTACAGCCGAGCGTATCGGCAGGTGAGCCCTTCTACAAGTGAAATCGATTTAAAATGAGTTCATCTTCAGGAGAGCCCATCTACAGGTGAGGCCATCGACAGGAGGAACCCTCTACAGGTGAGGCCATCGACAGGAGGAACCCTCTACAGGTGAGGCCATCGACAGGAGGAACCCTCTACAATTAATACAATTAAACCCATCTATTGGTGAGGCCATCGAAATGAGAACCCCTCTGCAAGTGAGCCCATCTATAGGTGAGCCCATCTGTAAATGAGCCTATTTATGTATAGTCCATCTACAAAGTGACCCGATCTATAAGTGAACCCACATACAGGTGAGTTCATGTACAAGTGTGAAATACTAAAATGGTGTATCAACAGATGTGAACTAACTGTACACACCTTGTAGAGGCCGGCTGGGGGAGGAAACTGAACAAACATCGTGAACAACATTGGAAGCCTTGCCCATTATTGGCGCATGAGCAATAACAACAGCTGTGAAACCTTATTGATGAGTAAATTGTGTAAGTCTATATTATTCTTCATATGATAGTGAACTTAATGAATTTTAAGTTTACTTCAAGGTTGTAGTAGGAGAATAGTTTTTACCGTTCTTCCCTTGTTTCATTTCAATGACATGGATAATAATGTAACAAAAGTCATACACGACAATTACTTGTACTATCGTCAGAAATTATGTCGGGGTGTTTTTCGACATTTTTCGACATAACTAACGCAACGAAGAGTTAGCAATAAAATACTTATATCCATATCATTACTCATAAGACATATTTTTATAGTTTCAATATGCAGTATAAATGTTGTGAAACACAATCACAGTCACTGAATGTGAGAAGAAAACCCTAACACAGTTTTTTTTCCGCTTACGGCGATGTCAGCTTGTAATTGAACCTTTAGTTGACTGTGTCAACTGATATTGAACCTTTAGTTGACTGTGTCAACTGATATTGAACCTTTAGTTGACTGTGTCAACTGATATTGAACCTTTAGTTGACTGTGTCAACTGATATGCTAGCTAGTTTCATCTCTACTGTTCCGACTCAGTTTGTTTGTCTTAATTTTTTTTGCTTCATCTACTGCCACGTGGTGTTTGATTCCAGACTAGTAAAATGATATGCACTCTTGAGAGTACAGAGGCTTGGGTTGAAAGAAGTCCTGAAATTGGCTTGAGAATAATTTTTTCCACAACATGAATGGGATCAATTGTTATTAATGTCAATAAACGTCACGAACTCATGTGAATACATTATGTTTGCTTATGAATCAATTATTTTGTTGATTCATGTTGATGATTGCGCAGCCTTTTTAATTGTAAATTTGAAGCATTAGATGTTATACCTTAACATATTCATATAGTAAATGAAATTATGATCAATTCAGTAAATGTCATTTGCTTAATATCCGTGTTTTCGTAGCTGCTCGATTAAGATTGCACCATATCTCCAAACTTTGTTACGTCTTTTGACAGTTTTACGATCATGTAAACTGAAAAGGTCAACATTTTACAAATTGCTATTGGAATCTATTTCTTCTTATAGGTTTACGGACACACACGGAGAAAAAAAAAGAACTATACAAATCTTTTTCGATAATTCCAGACCCTAAACTGTTCAATGAGTGCGATATCAGACGCGTTGAATAGAACAGCACAAAATCTCATCTCAATCGGACCTTAAACGTGTTTCGTAAACACCGTAGCAAAATAAGATCCACTTCCATGACTGGGCAAGAAATATTAACCAAATACATTTCCCCATTACTCTGTTTGAGTTCTTCTAAGACGAGTTCGACAGAATATTCTTGAAATGTAACTAGTTGCATGGATTTGTCCTATATTTTTGTGCTGCCCATGGCCATCTCCAGCAATGAACCTGTTCCGTAAGAGGTTCCAATTCTGATTCTTTTGCCTTCATAGACCGTCCCTATCGATGAAATCTCTCGGCAGGCCTCCTCCTGTGGAAGGAAACTGAATAGGCTCCAGTAAGTTCTGTAATAGTCTTCGGATTTCCTTACGTAATGTGGAGCGGGAGTTTGAGCTCTTTGAGCAACCCGCTCTGATCGTCGACATGATCGTCGCAGAACGTTCTTTTGAACGTTCCCAAAGAATTGGTTATTTTTAACAGCGTTTGGGGAAGGCTCAACGTCGGTCCAATTGTCCCTTTTGTTATGATGATGGTCCACATAAATTTTATTAACAGAATGAAGGTACACAAAAGGCAAGGATATACATATTGTTGAATTAATATATGGTGGTTGGGCGTTTGAAGACAACCTTATTCTTTGACTCAATATTCATGGCATTGATTTTCAAGTTATTTCTGGAATGATTTTGTTTTGCTAATTGTCATGTTCATATGTTCTTTATGTTGGATAAATTGACTGGGGGTGTATGTTGCATCTTCCAGCAAACTCATAAGAAGTTCTAAACGTGACGTGTTAATCCTTGTTGCGTCCTTGATACGTCCATGTTACGTCCTTGTTACGTCCATGTTACGTCCTTGTTGATTATGGCTTTGTACTTGTTGATCCTTGTTACGTCTCTCATACGTCCTAGTTACGGCCTCGTTAATCCTTGTTAATCCATGTTACGTCTTTGTTACGTCTTTGTAACGTCCTTGTTAATTCTTGCCACGTTGATGTTACATTCTTGTTAATCCTTGTTACGTCCTTGTTACGTTCTGGTTACGTCTTTGTCACGTACTTGTTACGTTCTGGTTACAACTTTGCCACGTCCTCGTTAATCATTATTACGTCCTTGTTACGTTATTGTAAAATCTTGTGACGTCCTTGTTAAATTTCTATAACAATGATAAGTTAGTATTTATTTATTTCCGCGTTTATGTGCAAATATTCATGACACATATTATCATAATTAAGGGTAATCAATGCATCCATCACTCACCGTATCTTTTAGCAACATTACCTGAAATACGCGTGAACGTTATCGCAGGTCAATAGAGAAATTATGGGAAAAAACGTCATCAATAATTCACTTTAGGAATCCCTTTTCTTCTGTAGATTTGAAATCATCACAAAATAATAATCACGAATTTATTACATTATAAATTGTGAGGACTAACTCCATTTATTATTTGTCATGAATCTGGTCCTTCAAGGACATAAAGAGGCTTAGGGGGTTGAAAATAACTTCAAGATGCAATGACTGAATATGAATTGATTCAGATGTTTTGTACTGTACAGTGATCATTACACAGTGTTAACACGATGAAATGACTATGTAGGAGGCCACGATATTCATATCATAGGAGGAATTTGCCAGGATACAGTATCAAAATACATCTTTCCATTACACTGTCCAATTTCTGCAAGAATGTTTAGGACAAAATACTTCTCCAAAGCATCTAGATACTGTATCGTGTCCAGCTCTCGCTATGAATAGTGCAATCCACAGGTCCTATAGTTACCACTAAATTCCTGACAGCATTTTGCATCGGATTTTCCTGGATTCGTTTCAACTGTCGAGTAGGCTACTGACAATGGTCATTCAATATGCAGTTAGCCTACTTTACAGCTCAGCCGACTACCAAGTGAATATCAGTTGATGAATGTGGACCCCGTATTGGTGAGTCTTAAAGCCAATGCACACGTCGGTCAACTCCATGATCCTTCGTGCCTAAGCCGCATGTTTCTCCTCTTTTCCACCCTGTGCTCGTTTAAACGATCAACACATGCACGGTTACTAAGACTGGTCCTGAGAGACAAGTCCGTCTAACGACAGCCTTCACTTACTAAAACTGAGCGATAAAACCTGGCGACAATCTATGTTTAAACAACAACGATCCTAAAATAAAAATGTGAAAAACAGAATATTGTGACGATGTACGTAGTATTAGCGGTTATTCATTTGATGTGTTATTCAGCCATTACTTTCCACAACCTTCTGAAAAAAAAATTGAATGAACGTTCACGCCTTCTTTTTTTTGACGATGTATTGACATTCATCAAAGCAGGGCAATTTTTATCGTCTCGTTATCGTCGGAAGTGAAGATAATGTTACGATCATTCTACCGTAACTCATGCGTGATATTACACTGGAGGATTATCCTCCGCTTTGTGCCTCGGATCCGGACCTTCATCGAGGGGTCTTCTTCCCGTGTATCAAATCTAACGAGGGATCCTGATATCCGTCGCAATGATGGCAGTGCTGCTATAGTTACTGTTAGTGATATTCGTGATCTCTCCGACCTCATTACACCTGTTTCGAGTATGCTCTTGCATTTGCTGCTACAGACGGTGTTACTATCCTGTTACAGTTCCGCTGTAGCCTTTACAGCGTCCCAGTAGTTGCAGCTATCACATGCTAAGCTTGATGCGTGTCACTGATACCAACACTTTCGGTCATCACTGATGTCTGTGATGTCTTCTGTGTCGCCATCATTGATGCCATGAATGCCTTCTGTGTTGCCATAATTGTTGCTACTAATGCCTTCAGTGCAGCCATCATTGATGCCACTAATGCCTTCAGTGATGTCATCATTGATGCCACTAATGCCCTCAGTGATGTCATCATTGATGCCACTAATGTCTACAGTGTACCATCGTTGATGGCAACATGTCCTCAGTGATGTCATCATTGGTGCCACTAACGCCTTCCGTGTTGACATCTTTGATGTTACTAATGCCTCAAGTGGTGCCATAATTGACGCCACTAATGCTTTCCGTGTTGTCATCATAGATGACACTAATGCCTTTAGTGATGTAATCACAGATACCATTAATGCCTCCAGTGTGGCCATGCTATCACGAATGCCTTGCGTAGTGCCATCATTGATGCCACGAATGCCTTGCGGGGTGCCATCGTTGTTGCCGCTGCCATGTTGCGCCACAAGCCGTGTCTCCCTAATGCTCTCTATAACTGACACAACACTGAGCCCAATTCAGAGCACTCGGAGTGACCGCTTTAGTTGCACTGTAGGCTCGAGCAGTGGCCGCTTCAGTTTTGATGTAGGCTCGAGCAGTGGCTTCTTTAGTTTTGCTGTAGGCTTGAACAATGGCTGCTTTAGTTCCACTTTGGCTTGAGGAGTGGCTGCTTTAGTTTTGCTGTAGGCTCGAACAATGACTGCTTTAGTTTTGCTGTAGGCTCGAGCAGTGGCTGCTTTAGTTTCACTGTAGGCTCGCGCAGTGGCTGCTTTAGTTTCACTGTAGGCTCGCGCAGTGGCTGCTTTAGTTTCACTGTAGGCTCGCGCAGTGGCTGCTTTAGTTTCACTGTAGGCTCGCGCAGTGGCTGTTTTAGTTTCATTGTAGGCTCGAGCAGTGGCTGTTTTAATTTCACTGTAGGCTCGAGCAGTAGCTGCTTTATTTTTACTGTAGGCTCGAGCAGTGGCTGCTTCAGTTTCACCGTTGGCTCGAGCAGTGGCTTCTCTAGTTTCGTAGAAGGCTCGATCAGTGGCTGCTTTAGTTTCACCGTTGGCTCGAGCAGTGGCTTCTCTAGTTTCGTAGAAGGCTCGAGCAGTGGCTGCTTTAGTTTCACCGTTGGCTCGAGCAGTGGCTTCTCTAGTTTCGTAGAAGG
>SDVV010031890.1:0-11495 GCA_016164225.1 Gammarus roeselii
TGATTTCCTACAATATCTGATGCATGCACTTCTGTGTTTTGATTCTCACGGCTGCATTGTGGATCAGTCACTAAAAAATATTTGAGAGTTTCCCCAAACTTCTATTGCTGCCAAGAAGGCTACAGTGCAACACACTGTGAGTACACTAAAATGCACACCGAAGAATGGGACATTGAAATGTTGAACGTAGGAACTCAACTAAAAACTGTAATCTTAACTGTTTAAGAATTAAATTGAATAATCCAAATAGAGACCCAGTATTTCAATTGAAGGATTTAAATATTTAAATTTATTTGGGTAAAATTACATGTTGACAAAATTACAGAATAATTAGAATGCACAAATGATACATTCGAAGCCTTCGTCAACGTGAGCTGTTCTGAAGACAACATTTTCTATTCAGAAGAATTTAACATTACCTTATAACTATGGTTGGATGGTCGGGAAGTGGGGACCTCTACATCCTACCAATCGATTGACATTGTTAAAAGACATTCCCTATTCCCCATTTGTTAAAGTGTCGGGACAGATAAAAGCGTTACATTGGGCTATTGACTTCATAAGAAGCAGGCAAAGTGAGAATCGTCACCGACATTTACTTTATCAAAACGATTAACTGTTTCAACTGACATTAATACTACCAATTTATGAGCGGTCTTTAATTAATGAATAGTGATCACCACAGCCTCGTGTCTGCATCTTTGGGAGGTCTCCAGCATGTCTCGATTGTGTACGAAACAGACGAGAGCCATTTCCTCGCCTCACCCAAAAGTGGAACCCTCAGAGTTGCTGCAGGAGCTCGTATCAATGTTTACGGCTGTAATGTTGCTATTCTTCCTGAGAATGTGTGCATGTTGCTATTCTCCCTGAAAACAGCTATTAAATTCTTTGGTTATTACTGATTTTTAAAATATGATACCTTATCGTGATGCGTTAACGAAACAAACACTTACCGTGACCGATGCATACAGCTGCAGAGACGAATGACGTATCACTTTCTTTGACAAAAACCGTACGATTACGATGTACTCGTCTGACGAGTTATTGCAGGACATGAAGTGAGGTTGAATTGTTGTCAAGTAACTCCATTATACGGGGTACTAGTCAATGACTTTATCCATGATCGTAATCAATGAAACAGTAATATCATCAAAAGTGCAATTGTTGAACGTTTATAATGGAACTCATTCTCTGCCATTTGCATTTATCATTTATACTAATGTATTGACAAGAAAATATTGTCACTGACCATTCGGCAACATCAAGTCATAAGATTTTTCTATAAATTGAAACATTTATTCATTTTTTAGAAAACATAAATAACATTTCAATGCACGTCGAATGGAAAGTTTTTTTCCTTGCACCTGTTAAATAAGTACATTTTTTCAGAAAAATTGATTCTCTTATTTTGCTCAAACTCAAACTTCAAACTTACCACAAATTGAATGTACAAAAAGTAATATTTTAATGTTCTTTCAGGGCCAGCGAAATTTTTGAGTCAGAAACAAGTACGTAGAAGGTTTCTTATTCAGCGGAAAAGTATCTGAGGTCGACGTATTACCAAATGGTCTAAACTTTAACCCTTGTAGCGGCAAAATTTTCATTTGTCCATGAAAACCTTTCTAACATTGGGTCAAACTTCTCGTCACCCAACTGTCTTAAATTCGTGTTATTTTTTTCAATTATTAAATCATTTATTTCCATCGTCTAGCAATGGGTTTTCAATACTTAGGTATAGTACATCAAACTTAGTTTTCATATGCGCTATTCGAATTAGCGAAACGAGAGATGAAGTGAATTAGTGAGAGCACATCTCTGTCGGCGGCCGGTTTGTAGCTACTTCATTTTGCAAAACATGATTCACAATATATGTTATTGAAAAATCTTAAAACAAAACACATGGGCATGGGATTGATAAATTCAAAATGAACACCTCGCAGCTCATCTCTAGTGTGCTGCTGACTTGCCTTCAAACAACTGAATGGAATTCACAATATTCCATTATACATGTACGTATACAAATGCACATTCATCTGTGCACACACCTACCTACATATATGGATGACAATCAGTATAATACACATTCATATGTGCACACACCTACCAACATATATGGATGACAATCAGTATAATACACATTCATATGTGCACACACCTACCTACATCTATGGATGACAATCAGTATAAAACACATTCATTTGTGCACACACCTACCTACATATATGGATGACAATCAGTATAATACACATTCATATGTGCACACACCTACCTACATATATGGATAAAAATCAGTAAAATACACATTCATTTGTGCACACACCTACCTACATATATGTATGCCAATCAGTATAAAACACATTCATATGTGCACACACCTACCTACATATATGGATAACAATTAGTATAATGCACATTCCTAGGTGCCCACACCTAACTCGTGTATGGATGACAATCAGTATAATACTCATCAAAATGTGCACACACCTAACTACATGTATGGATGACAATAAGTATAATACACATTCATATGTGCACACACCTACCTACATATTTGGATGACAATTATTATAATACACATTCCTATGTGCTCACACCTAACTAAAGATATGGATGACAATCAGTATAATACCACATTCATATGAGCACACATAACTACATGTATGGATGACAATAAGTATAATACGCATTCATATGTGCACACACCTACCTACATATGTGGATGACAATCAGTATAACACACATTCACATGTGCAAACACCTAACTACATGTATGGATGACACTAAGTATAATACACATTCATATGTGCACACACATACCTAAAAAAATGGATGACAATTAATATAATTAATAAATTATTATTAAATACTTGATTTCAATCATCTGGCAATGGGTTTCCAATTTTTAAAATGGTTTACATAAAACTCTATTGCCGTAAATACTATTTGAATTAACGTAAACGAACATGTAATTTAATATTCGCCGCTGGATCTGATTTCATGCGACAGATTATAAAGTATACTCATATAATCAATGATCGACAGACAACATCTTATTTGAGGTAAGAATCAGGAAAGCCTGGCACGAAATACATGGAGTGGGACGATCACGAAATACATGGGGTTGGGAAAATTACGAAATACATAGGATTGGGAAAAACCGCCAACACATGGGGCTATGAAATTCTGAGAACATCGGGTTGCGAAAACGAAATGCGCTAACATATTGTAAAGATGGGGTAAAATATGAAAACTAAAGAGTTAATAGGTGACAGAAACTGTACATAAAATATATACATAGCACTGGATGTACATAATTCATGACGAAATGCGCTAACATTTTATGAATAATGAAGTGATGAATAGACTACAAAAGTTATTCATAAAATATATACATAGCACAGAATATATACATTTCATGACCGCTAGGAAATTATTAAATGATTGACAATCTGAATAATTCGTGGAGTACAGAAATCGAATTAATATACTTCTCTTATAGAAGATGATGCACAATATTAGCTTATGTTACAATGATTGTATCTTCAAAAATGGTGCGTTAAATGGTAGATATGATTAAATAAATTAAATTCTGGTCGAGTTGGCCTCTGTCAAAGCTGGGACCTACCTATCGTTCCTCGAAAGTTCAATTTGAATTCGTCACTGCTCATCTCTAGGGGCCGCCGGTTCGGATTACATGGAGCGAAATATCATTTATAGTAGTATCATCTGTGCACATACAGAAAATGTCTATTTTGACAAAATAATTCCGACTACATAGCGTTGGGAAAACAAGACACGCGGGGTTGAGAAATAAGAAATACTTGGGGTGGATAAATAACGAGATACATGGGTGTGGAAAATAACACGTACATGTGGGGGCAAATCACGCATGCATGTGGGTAGAGTCCCAAGAACATAACATGGGGTTGGGACATCAAAATTTGCTAACATTTTGTAATGAGTAGTTTACATTATTGTACGATGACAAATATGTGGATGGACAACATGAATTATGCAGAAAATATGAATACAATATAGAGTTGGGAAATCGAAAAGCACTAACATATTGTAAAGATGGGTCTAAACCATTGTATTAATAATGAATGGGCGAATAGGCGACATATGTAATACAAAAAAAGTTATACCTAAAATACACACCAAAGAACTGAATATACAATATACACACTTCAAGGCCGCTAGGAAATGATTAAATAATTGACAATCAGAAATAATACAATGCTGGGATACACAAGTTGGATGAATATACTTCTGTTATAAAAGACAAAGCAAAATGTAAGCTTATGAGGCAATGACTGTATCATCAAAAATGGTACGGTAATTATTACAAATAATTCAATGAATTATATTAAAATCGAGTAAATCTTTGTGAAGTTAGAAGCTGCCTATCATTCCTCGAAAAAAGTGAGTTTGCATTTTAATTATACAAAAACGACTAGAATATTCAAAACATATAAATAGACAACACGCTATTAAACACTCATGGTAGTTGGCCAAGACTTTTGTGATCGATAAAAACATAGACAACATATTTATCGCCTGAGTTAAAACGATTAGATGGTGTCTCAATGTTGAGAGTTATGGTGGTGGTGGTTATGGTGGTGGTAGCTCAAAAACATAAATGTATTTTCTGGTTACTGGTACTATGCATTGAGCTTGTGTTTGTTGGCAAAGTTACCGGTTTGAATTGATCGGCTAACAGATGTTCATTAGGCCTATTCATGATCCAGTGATCGAAAACGCTCGACAGGCAGTTTATGTTTTCCTGTGTTCAACGTGTAGAGTATCATTATTTCTTGTGAATCGATTGTTTTTTTCACCGCGAGAATATATGTGCCTCTGGCTGCCGGGTGAATGTTTTTCTAGATCTTTATGAATTCTGATCGACTCATGGAGTGCCAGTTTGTTGTCAATATTGAGCCACTGTAATTTTTTGAGGAGAGGACTTACGTGGGCTCGTTTTCTGTGGTTACCATCGCATGTTTTTTTTGCTGCAAAGTTTATACAATTTTGTACTTTCTCTCATTGAGTTTTGGTTCATTTCCCCCAAATCGAATGACAGTAATTATATGAGAAAATACTAAAGCGTGGGCAATCAGAATTTTGACTTCAAATTTTTTTTTTTTTGCGGAGTTTAGGAACAAAAGTGTTCTATGCAGCTTGGAACACGGAGTTGTTACGTGGTGTTAGAAGGAACGATCGGGATCAAACCATACTCCCAGATTTATAACTTCATCTTCAACAGGAATGTCAGATTCGCCTATCCTGATAGAGAAATTCATTGGAACTGCTTTTCTTTTCGAGTTCGAGCGGAACAAGATGCATCTTTTTTTTTCAGAGTGAGCTCAAGTCCATTTTTATCATACCAAGATTTCAGATTAGTTACGGCTGTCTCAGCGTCGTCTTTCAGTGCATTCAGATCAGACGGCTTTCGGGAAAGCAATATTTGAACAACATCGGCGTACATTACCATTTACGCTTGACTTTTTGGTAATTTACAGTCGATGTCATTTACAAAAACCAGGAACAGCAAAGGGCCAAGTATCGAACCTTGAAGGACCCCAAAGGCACCTGTGGCCGAATTTGACGTAGTTGCGTTATCGAGTTTAACTGATTGTTGTCGATTCATCAGATAATTTTCTAACCAAGTAGGGTCTATTCTGAGTTTGAGCTTGCCAGAAAGAATTGTATGGCTTACACTGTCGAATGCTTGCGATAAGTCTAGCAATACCAGCAGAGATATCTACCCCTCATCAAAGTTTTTGTACAGATCTTCAGTGATGCTCATAAGTGCGTCTTCTGTAGACATTTTTTTGCCGATAAGCATACTGGCAGTCATAGAACAGCTTGTTTGATTCAAGGTAATCAATCAATTGGAAAGATATTACCTTATCCTAGAATCTTGGATAGGACAGGCAGAAGACTGATCGGTCTGAAGTTGGATGGTTCATTCTTGTCCCCAGATTTATGAATTGTTCATATGATTGCATGCTCCCAGATGTCTGGAGAAGTTTCACTTGCTATAAAGGTGTTAATAACTGTGCTGATTTAAGGCAAAATAACTATAAGGCTGTCTTTCAGATATTGTAAGGCTAAACCATCTATTCCTGCAGAATTTGTGTTCCTCAAGGCAATTACAACTCGTTTTACTTCGTGTTGCGATACTTTCTTTGGTTTCCATTTGACGTTTGCTTCTTGGTCGCTGTCTCCATCGAAAGCTTTCGGACTCCATGTATCTGTTGCGTCGCTCTGTAATCCTTGATAAGCTTCCTGAGTTACCTCTTCAAAAACCTGTTTCCCAACTCCAGTGCAGTAGTTGTTAAACTTCTCTGAAGTTACTTGAGTATTCGGATAAGTAGGTGAGTTTTTTTTTCGTAGGGTACAATTCATTACAGTGCATTCCACGTTTCTTTTTTGTTGTTTTTGCACTGTTCTAGTTCCTCTTGATGATATTGAATTTTTGCCCTCCTGACTTCTCGTTTGACTCTTTTATTCGTTTGACTCTTTCGCACACAACCGAGACATGCTTTTCATTTTTTTAGTTCCCGTTCGGCGCCACAGCGTTTAGACATATGAGAAGATAGTCTGTGAGTAAATGGGCTTGCTTTGTGACGTTATTGGTCCTATGTATCGGTTTTATCATCTCGAAGTTTGCCACTAGTTGTGCTCTGAAATTATCTGCAGTGTCATTTTTTTTTTGTACGACAGGTTATTTTGTATTCGTGTTTCTTCCCTTTTTTGATGTTAATGGTGCAGTTTATTCCATGATGATCCGAGGAAAAATTGGGCTCCACGTCTGTGGTAACAATGGAACACGGATTGTTAATTATGAGCAGGTCCAATACAGTTTGGGATTTAGTAGTTATTCTTGTTGCACTTTTTATGAGCTGATGCAGCCCGAGTCTGTCAAAAATCAGCATCATATTGTTGGATTTCTATTTCAATTGATCATCATTGAAGTCTCCCAAAATGTACAGCGTTTTTCCTAAGCGAATAGCTTCTCGTAATCTTTCTTCAATGCATTGAAAGGACTGTACACTTGCTTTGGGTGTTCTATAAAGAGAACCTAATACAAACGATCTGTTTTTTCGTACCTGGATGTTCATACGAAGGTCATCAGCTTCATTGCTGTCGTTAAGCATTACTTGAGAAGAGGTATATTCTTCTCGAACATAAATCCTTGTTCCATCTCTTTTCCTTTCTCTATATTTTCTATAAACATTGATGTCATCAATCTCGATGAAGGTAGTGTTAATGTCAGATTCTAGTAAGGTTTCAGTCAGACATAGAATGTCAGTTGCTTACTCCTTCATCATCATTTTGATGTGATCCATCTTTGTTCCTACACTTCTAACGTTTATAGGTTAAATCACGATATTTTTTAGGATCTGATGGGTATTTGCAGACATGGTTGCTGAGGGGTGATTGCTGCTCCCAGCTTGAACAGTTTGTGCTTTTAGTCCTTTGTTTTTACTTACAGGACAGTTGGAGTCACTTTGCGATGATTGCAGAGGCATCTTTTCATCGAATATGGATGAATCAGTGCTGTATTGCAAAGGAGAATACCTATTGGAACGCTGCTCATTTGTTTCCACATGCTTGTTTCGCCTCGCAGCAATATTTTGTTCGAAATGTGGCTTCAGAGGGTGGGTTGGTGCAAGACTACTATAGTGGTCCACTTTCTTGGCAACAAATATTGAGTATTAAGCAGCTTCATCACTCTTAAGGTTGTTCGGATTAATTACAATTTTTGTTACGATGTCCGGGTTTGTTTCATTTAAGATTGTGATTTGTATTTTGAGTGCGTTGCTGAGAATTGTGGGGACTAGATCGCCAAAACTGCTATTGTACTCATTGTTTTCAAAATACTTTTGTATCTCGGAGAGGAACCTACCATCTTTTTATACTCAGTGAAGGCTTTGTAATCTTCTATGTAATTGAAGGATTCCTCCATTGCTTTGGTTTTTATCACCTCTAAGAGGTTTTCATCGTTGAATCCTGTTTGTTTTACTAAAGATCCTTTCACCGCGTAAATCATGCAATGTCCGTCTGCTGGTGTTGATTGTATTCTTAATCTTAAATCATTGAGAATGGTGTCGATATTGGTGTTCCTAGGGAATAGTTGCCAGTTTCCGTCACCTGCTTTGACATTCTTTCATCCGATTTATTGTTTGTTGTGTCAGCAACACCACCCTCATTTAGATTTTTAATATGCTCTTCAGCAACACTCTTACTGACGTTATCTTAGAATCTGGTTGCTTATTTTCGAGTGGCATTGTTTGTATGTTTGGGATATCCTTGTTTTCGGTTCTGTTCTTTGATGTTGAGGGTAGGTTGGAGCATTGGAGACCGAACAGAACCAAGCGATTTTTTTTTAGATCGGTGATTGAAGAGAGGCATGGCTGAGGATAGTTGAAATGTGCTAGAGGAAAGACTGGGTGGAGTGAGGTAATAAATGGTAGGGATTAGCTGGATAGGTAGATTTGGAGTTTGGGCTGAGGTTAGAGAATGGCAGCTAAAGTGGGAGCTAGAGGAAAATATCGGGTGGAAGGGGGTAATATATGGGAGGGGTTGACTGGAATGGTAATGTTGGAGTTTGGGTTGAGGGTAGGGAAAGGTAACGAAAGTGGGAGCTCGAGGAAAGAATGAGTGGAGGAGGGTAATACATGGGAGCGATTAGCGGAATAGGTAGAGTCGGAGTTTGTGCTGAGGTAAGGGAATAGTAGCGAAAAGATAGGATTGGGGGCTGTGCTGCAAGCATAGTTAGAGAAATTCGTGTGAGCAGTGTAGAGTGGAGGAGGAGGGTAGGAGAAAAAATAAAGAGACGCTGGAAGGACGCTATTGCTGCGACCGTGTTGAAAGGACGTTGCATGGGAGCTAATTGTGTTAGGACGATAAGGAACCACTGATTGGTGATTTTTAGTTTCAATTTTAGTTTAGGGTTGACAAGAGGGAGCTAGGATGTGAGTTATCTGCGAGTAGATGTCCTTTGCTGACGTGTGATAGGGTGATGATACGAGATGATGGCTCTATGACCGAGAGAAGTAGACGAAGGAAGGAGACATTGTTATAGTGTATGGATGGCAATACCTCAACCCCCTAAGGAAGGTAACGTGCTATCGTGCTGAAAAACTTGATAATTCCACTATTGATTAGACTAGCATTCTCTGAATGAAACAATCGTTCGTCGGGGGCACCAGTGAATTCGTCTCTTACTTTGCCTGTTGGGATAACTTTGAGCCTCAAAGAGTGTCAAATACTCATGAAATGGCGCCTATGTTCTATTGTTCTCAGATTGAGGACTTCTGCCATGTACTCCTTAGCATTTTGGTTTTTCGTTAAAATTGCTGTGGTTATTTTCACCACTACTTCATTTTCGACGTAGTCCGTGAGCACAATAATGTTATTTTTGAATGGATTTGTACTTACAATGATTTTAGACAGAGCACCATAATCGTTAATATTTATCTATTCAAAAGTTCATCTATCTGAGAGGTCGGACGTTAGTACATTTTTCATGAGGATATCACCAATGAGTATTGCCTCAGAAGTCTTGGTATTTTCTGTTGACCCGGTGCTGGTGCTTGATGCTTCAGAGTGAGCCGGCTTCGATGCTGCGAATTTTTTTGTTGAGGTGACGATAAAAGGCTCTGTATCGGAGGAATAAATTGGAGTTATGGACTCAGTTTCAGAGGTAAAAGAGGTGGGAGATGGAGAGCTCAGCAACGTTGGGTGAGTATCTGTCACGGAAAGAGCAACCCTGTGGGGCTTCTGGGCTTCTCCTTATCGCGTTTTGGGACACATGCGCTGGCCACCGGAGTGTGTGGGCAATGCGGCAGTTCTATGTTTATAGGTTTGCTGGTTCTGGTGCATTTTTGGCTTTTGCATGAAATGCAGTCGCTGTTATTTTTGGCATATGCGCTTTTCTCGCATGCTCCACTATAACCAATGCAGCAGGATTTGCTTCTGTTGACAGAGTGGCTGTGGGGTGAAAAGTATTGAATTCAAGGTTAAATATCAGTTAAGTGGACTACTTAGAGGGTTTGTTGATGGAGGGGCTTAGAGAGCGTCTTATAAGCTTGTCATTTTAGGGCTCCGCGTTAAGAGGAGGACCCGTGACCTTATATTGTGTAGGATCGTGTTAGGTTATTGGCTATCGTTCAAACACATATGTCTTTGTTCAATTGTTCAAAATAATTTCAATCTTTGTTCAATCTATTTTATCGCCTTGTTCCTACGTGCTTTTATTACCTATATTTTCTTATTATAAACTCTTTCTAATAAGAAGAACAATAAATTCAGAAAGAGACAGCGACCAATAATAAGCTAGTAATTTTAACTAATGCTGACTAAGCCTATGCAAAGATGTTTGATATAAACGTAATCGGAATATGCAAGTACAAGATATTATTCTATTGGTAGAAGGAAATCGCACCAAGGAATTAGGTTTTATTATAACAATTTGTTTTAATTATTCAAAACTTTGTTAATAAATAGAAATAATATTTGAATTGTCGTTCACGTTACCATATGTTCCTCAGAGCCTCCCATTTGCGCCGGTTGATGGGACATAGGCAGAAACGATATAATAATCTTTGTTGGTGTATGAAGTACCTGATGGTGAACTTGCAGTCCATTAGGTCGACAGGCTTATACTGCGGTGCATTTACTCGAGGAACCGGAAAGAGTCTTAAGCTTAATACGGTTGGAAAAGCCGTGGAAAAGAGGGCGAGGGTGGAGAGCAGCATCAGATACTCATGACCATAGGATGGTGAGAGGCGTGCTCTTGTGTACACATTTGTCGGAGTCGCACACAACTCCGATGTTTCAGATAAGGTATGACCTAAAATGGCTGCTGAAGTGTAGATAATTTTCCCAAATAATCTTGAAGTAACAGGGAAAGAGATGGGCTACCTCGGTTTGGACGCTTGTCGTGAAAAAAAATGGAATAAATAAATTATCCTATCCTAACCGAATTATCGAATGGGGTAGTGAAAGGGTGTCCAGTATATGAAGTGTAAAATTGCATAATAAAATCAAATGTACAGTACTGGAAAAATTATTATGGATTTTTGAGATTTTCGGTATTTTTACATAAAAAGGTGAAATAAACACAATTTATGTATTGATATATGATTTATTTCATATTATTTATGCAGAACGAGTATTTCAGTAGTCTGTTTGCCCTCCTTTAGCAGACTTAAGGGCTTGTACCCGTTTAGGCATGCCACGAATTAGTGTCATGCACAAATCCTTGATTCTGTCAGAATGGAACCAAACTTTTATGAGGCGTTCAATAAGCTGTTTTTTGGTTGTAATGGGGACTTCATGTATTTCATTCTTCAACAGACACCACAAACTCTCAATGGGATTCATGTCTGGTGAATTTCCTGCCCACGGAAGCAATTCAACACCATTATCGGCACACCATTTCTTCACCGATTTTGCTGTATGGCATGGAGCCGAGTCTTGTTGGA
>SDVV010031891.1:0-11495 GCA_016164225.1 Gammarus roeselii
GTGCGCGTCACCAATTAGCAACTGCATTTCAACAAGTTTCCTTCACAACCTCGTGTAGTAATGTTATCCCTTTGTAACTGAAGAAACTATATACTACACCCTTTCGACGCGTCACAGTTATTTTTTAACTAATCAGCGTGACGTCACTGGATTTCAATCAATCGAGAAACACAGTCTAGGAAAAGACTTTATTGGAAGGTACGTTTACTCCCAATGGATGATAAAGTTGGAGGACAACCAGACCAACAATTTGATCAACGTCATCCAGATATAGTTAAGAAGATAACCAGATTTACAATGGGTCTAGCGTCGTCCACAAATAGCTAGGAGGATAACCAGACTTACAATGGGGCCAGTGACATCCAGATATAGTTAGTAAGATAACCAGACTTACAATGAAGCCAGCGTCATAATGATATAGTTAGGAAGTTAATCAGACTTACAATAGGGTTTGCGTCATCCAGATATAGATATGAAGATAACCAGTTTTGCAATGGAGCCGGCGTCATCCAGATACAGTTAGGAGGACAACCGTACCTACAATTGGCCGTCGTCATTCAGATATCGTTAGGAGGATATAGACAAACCGTGGCACCAGCGTTATCCTGTTAGGGGATAACCGAAGTAATCATGACAGAAGTGACGTGGTCCAGAGGAGAGCTGTGATGACGGGGAATATAGTATTTCTGAATAATGAACAATAATGATACCTCTCTGAAAAGGTTCTTTTAACATACTTAGCTGATAGTGCAGTCGGTCATAGTATAAAGGAGTTTATCTATTTACGTGCATCTATAAGCAATGGCCATGAAGGAATGAACGCACAGTTTTTCCCTATTATTACGACAACCATACCATTAGCGTGAGAGTTCGCTCCAACAAACTAGATTGTTGGTGGACCAATGATCAAACGAAATTCCAATTTACAAATAACCAAAAAATTTAATCAGTGTATCAGTTGATAGACATGGTTCATGACAGACGTAGCACTGCGATCGCCATTGAAGCACTGTGGATTAATTGCAACAGATAGAGGACCATAATATTTAAATGCTAGACATTTTCCACGCAATATTCTTCAATGTGACCGGACTGGAAGGAATCGGTTGCCATCAGTCTCAAATTGACGCATTTGGAAGGCACCTGGAGAGTAAGATCCTCCTGGTTCAGGCGGTGTGAATGAAAAATATTCCAGCGTAGACTCTGAACAATATTCATGTCTTTTTGTCCCAATCTCATGGAGGAAATGTTTTTTAAACAAAACAGCGACTTTAGGCAACAAGTGACCTTTAAAACAATTCAAGTGCGACGGCTGCAAGAGACACTTCTAATACACGCTTTTGTTGACACGCGAATCAAGCAGTGTCTACAGGAGGAGGGAAGAAGAACGTCAGGTATAATTTTATATTTCAGCTCTACCTAGTTTGCTACCGACTCTGAGTAAACTGAAGTGAACTTTATTGGTATTGGCTGTCTCGGCTCGAAAACATTTTACGCCCCACTGTGCGGTCACGTCAGGACATTCACGGGAGCTAATAAAAATGATCATCTGACTGCTTCGAATTTGCTTCGTTACAACCAAATCCATTGCTGCATGCCGTAGATATTGAAGGTTAAGAAAGTAACTTGACATTATTGAATAAAATTGCCTGAAAGGCTGTCTACTTTAACGGATGGTTTATCACATCACTTCCCGTCCCGCGGCCGTGACCAACTCCGACTTTATTATCAGACTAACGCTAGATTACATCGTGAAAATATCCGTCATTGCCTAATTTCATTTTGAAACCTTACCTCCGCCCTGTTAACACTGCTATTAGTTCGTTATATTTCATTATATTTTTAGCTGTGCCCATATAACGTGTTTATTTTTCAACAGTATTTCTAGGTGTTATACGTATACTAATTTTCAGCATTGTTTAATACAACTGGTTCTCTGTAAAATAATCATACGGAGCTTGTATTAAGTAGTATGATTTCATTGTACCCTGACTCTTACATTCTAGGTATTTCTTGCTTATAATAACTAAGTAGACGCTCGGCAGTGCCACCTTGCACCTTTGAATAGTGTTATTTTCCCAGCACATAATTTTCTGAAATTGATATAAGATATCCTGCATCCTGCCGTTCGCTTGTGTTACAAAATGGTTGCTTAGAATCGTGTTATTTTGTCCACAACATTAAAAAGCAGAAAAGAGCTGCTACGACTTAGTTTTATTTGCATTCCACTCGAGCCCGCAAAAGAGGTCGATAACGTGCATCCGGCCCGCATTTGTTCTAATTCTGGGTTTGAATTGTCGATGTTTCCTTCTATTCGACTTTGATGCATACCGCGTGTGAAAAAAGCCCGACATCAATTGTTTGACATCACTAATTTATTTTTTTGTGCCCGTAAATGTGTTATCCGGTTCACGCACAAACGTTTCATTATATCCATAAATAACGTGGTAAAATTGCCAGTTGAAAAACTAATCATCTTAGCCCGAGTAAAGTTGAGTTTTGATACCCCATGTAGACTCACTTAATCGTCTGAAAGCATGAATCCCCCAGGAAAAACATCGTTCTGTCTCGCTAAAAAAAATTCCATCCCACATCCAATTAAAGAAGAAATAACGTAAATAGAACTCGAGCAAGCGGTCCGTTTCACAAAGGAATTCGCTTTAGCAGTCCAAGATGGTTCATGTTCAGCTAGAATGTGACATTTGCCACCAATCGTACGCTTACGAACTAATATTTTGCGATAGATCTTCTAGCTCTACCAGAAATTTACGCATGAGTCCCTCAAATGGAGAATGCAAGACAACGCGCTGTAAACTTTGTCGACAGGCCGAGCAGATCAAACAACTGAAAGCATAATTCCGTCATGCCCCCAATTGCTCATCCAATGTAGAGACAGTCAACATGGATACTCGGCTGACAGATGTTGAATTAAAATTGGAAAACAAGCAGAAACAACTTCACGAATTCAAAGATATGATAAGCAGCGAGTTATCAGTAGTCACAAAAACTGCTACGTTGACCCTAAATCAAGTGAAAGAATTTCAGGTGTATCTAGACTCTGAACATGACCAAGACAGCTCTAGACGCCATAACAATCGACCGCATCAAATCTATAGAAACTCAGTCAATTTGGACAGCGAGGCACTGTACACTATATTAAGCAGGAGGCAGCCACGCTGTGACAATGCACCACTCGTAGGGCCGGTATCTCATCCCATCCGACCCGACACACGTAACCTATTTGCTGTATTGCACGATGAAATGGGCTCTCAGAATTTAGAGGAAATTATTGTGATTAGTGATAACATTGTCACTGACTTCAAATAAAATCAGCGAAAAATTAGAGTTAAACTGACAATTGACAAGATTGAGGGCATAATCGAAAAGGAAAAGAAACGTACTACAAGTCGGAGCAAAAAAGACGTGTCGCTTACGGAATCGACATGAGAAACGTATGAAACCATGCTAAAAAACGTTCACACGAGAACATCCATGTCACTGACATGCGAACAAAAGTAGACACAAATTAGACAAAATGAATTATCTTAACAATCGCCTAGCGGATTTTTGCGCAGAAAATACCATTCTTTGATCATTGGGATACGACAATCAACCTACAGCCCTATCACTTTAATAGTATCACCAACATGTCACGCACAAACTCGTATGGACTAGCTTAGATCAAAACATCCTTAAGAACATCGGCGCTGGTCTTCTCACTGAAAATAAGTCAAAAAACGTACGAGATATCCACCCCACAACTCCCGCAGTAGGGCCCGATGAAACGACCCAACGGCCTCCGCCCGTGCCAACACTAGATACACAATCAATACAAGAGCCCATCAAAACATCACCGCAGGTCATAGCTAAAGTGTTCGAGTTAGAGGCAGTATCGCTGCCCGGCTAGCACAATCCGTGTAAACGAAAATAACAGTTCTGGCTCTGACACAACACCTCAAAGTAGAAGCAGTTGAAGACAAGAAACTAAAGTCATTTTGACTACCGGTACTCTCGAATATTACTATATGAATGCTGGAAGTCTCCGAGAAGTCTCTCCCCGGTTTCTCCCTATTTCACAAAGACAAACAAGACCGAGAGGGCAGAGGAGAGTTGTTCCTGGTAAAAAACTCTGCAAATATTAGTAGTCACTATTCCCAGCAGCAGACACGACATAATATCAATCCAAGCAGTCGTCTATGTCGTCACAACACAACACAGTATTGTGCTTGTAGACTTCATTATCCTGACATTGATTGGAAAACAGACGTATGCACTGCCACCGGCCAACGTCTGGTTGCTTTTGCAGACGATAAGTTCATGACCTGAAGGGTAAAGACCCTTACAAGTGGTAGCAATATAATTGATTTTCTATCTAGTGCAAGCGACTCTCATGTCACGAACATTGAAGTGGGAGAACCACTCCTCGGAACTAGCGATCATAACTGTAAGTAGCATAAAGGAGCGCGAAACGCAATTCAAGGCAGTTTTATCGTCGGGCGTACGGAGGGGCGACCTTGGGGCGAACATTAACCAAGGCAGTTTTAACCGCTGCGTATGGAGATGCGACCATGGGGCGACCATGAGGGTCGGAACCAATTTTGACCGAATTAGTGAATGAATAAGATATGGGTTAATTAGCGGTGGGGCATGGGCGGGTGACAGCCGCACAAAGCATGCAATCTAGAGTCAGCCGGTGGAAGGTAACGGAAGGCAGGCAGCGATAAGGAACTGGTTTTAGCAGCCGGACAGACTTACAGCTTTCGGAATATTCGATTGTTATTCTTATTTACATTAGGGTATTAGCATTTCGATGCTTGGGTATATTGTATTGCAACTTCGTTGCATGTCATGTTGCATAAATGCCTTTTCAATGCTGGGTTCTCTGAATGTTTAGGGTATTGACAACATACATGTATGAGGTAATTTATTGACATAAAATCTAACAGTTACAAAATAATTTATAAGTAGTATTAAACATTAAAAAACCCACACCCTGCGGACACCTACATGATGAATTTTTTCAACCTTGGTATCATTTCTACGTCGTTCGAAATTGATCAATTTACACGTAGCACAGATTCAATTAGTTTATTGTTATTTTTTGCGGTTGTTTTTATCAGTACCCTTGCGGTATGTTTTACTTACTCCTGCAGTAACTCCTTCATTCATTTTTCTATGTTGTGAGCTATCCGATGAAACAAAATAGATACAAAATTAACAGGTGACAGAAACATTCCTCCAAAAGAGAATCATCCATGAGTATAAATGACTCATTCGGAAGTTGGTTGGATGCAAGGTGTTAAATTTAGGCAATGTTCTGTGTTTTTCCATCTATTTACTTCATATGTATATAATATCTATAGGGATAGTACGGTTTATTAGTCTGGCAGTTGACGAGTTGATGTTTGTATTATAGATTGATGCAGCAACTGCGTTATGAGATTCTGTATACCCCATAACGCATTATCCAGTTTTGAATCAGATATATCGGTAATACCATGTTCCAAATGTTTCGTTATCAAGCATATATAGACTGTTCGGGTAGTCTCATCTCGATTTTTTTTGCTTAGTGAGTATCGATGGATGCACCAATACTGAACGATATGGATGTATTGTAAGTTATTATGATGTGTTATGTATACTTAGCAATGTTCGGTTGATTCATGTTGAATTTGTAGTATTTTTTTCGGAATTTTGAATAGTTATCTCATACAGTTATAGGATTTTTAAGGTATTTTAGGTATGCATCTGCCATGTGGCATAATTGCTAGGTTATTGCATAATTTTCTTATTTTATTATAACTTGATCGTTTTAGTATGTGTCTTTCAGTTTAGTGTGTTGTCTGTACAGTTTACATCTTCGATGCAAGGTATTGGGTATTCAATCCAATATCGGACCATGTTACGTTTTTAACTGCAATGTAGAACATAATTACAGGTATAATTTTGTTACAAATTGTATATATTTAGTGTTTCATATATCTTCTTACATCCTGGCAATGTTTGACTTGTTTATTATTGATATAGAATATCCTATTTGTTACAAAACTTGGTCTTGCTGTTAACTTATTGCATGTTCATTGAAGAACCATACTTCAATGTTTAGGAGGAGTTAAAGAGTCCCCTAGGCAAAAGCCCGGTGTGTTTACGCGTATTTGTGTAAGTAGACTGATTTACTGTGCTGTGAATTAGAGCAGAGCAGAGAATCATATTTGGTTATTTCTATAGTTGTTGTTGTTGTTGTATGATTTTTCCACGATAATCATAGAAATGTATGTTTATGAGGTTTAAGTCCGTACTGCATTTTTGCTGAATTTCGTTATTGAACCCTAGCAAGTGTATAGTGTAACGTTTTAGAAGACGATTTACTGGATGGTGGGGTCCTGGTGTAGAGGTGGTTTACACTATTTGGTTGTCATTTGGAGTTCGTCCAAGTTCAACGTGATTCGTAAGTTCTTGTGGATGTCGATCTTAACTTTCCTGTGTTTGTCAGAGAGGTTATCTGACAAGCTGCTAATTCTTATAGGGATTTACTTAGGTCGTCAGTGAACAGATCCCCAGATTTGCATGGCCACACTCTTTGAGACTTATGTTAGCCCCATTCCTGGCAGCTGTACCTGTGTATAGATTCTTGGTTATGTCCAGGATGTGACTTAGCTCGACGTTGTTCAGAGATGACGGACTAAACAGATGCATGGTACATCTGAAGTACTGTACCGTGACTGGGTGTTATCTCTAAATTTGTTATATATCAGTGGTAGATTGCTGAGAAGTGACCTAGTATGGCATTGTGAGTTCGATGTTACGTCACAGTGGGCTGTTATGTTAGTATATGTTTTTTTCATGAACCCGATCACCTTAGGAGATGAAATGCAGGATTATTTCTATATTCTATAAGATCGGTAGTGTACATCGGCATCGTGTATTGATTGACCGTACTCCTTCTCATATTGGTGTAGGTTATATTTTCTGGGGTATGGCAGGATACACCGTATATAATAGTTAATCATTGTCGGTAGGGTAGAGTAAAAAATCTTATTCAGCTATTTTATAGTTGTTGTTGTTGTATGTTTCGATTGATTATCATAGGAAAATATCTAAATCAGGCATAAATTTGCATAATTTCATGGAATGTTGGGTAAAAAATACGCTTAATTGATAATCCAAAATATTGGTATGTTTCACCTTTTAACATTGGATTTAGGTCCGTTTCCATGTAGTCTTGGAGAGGTAATCTACCGGATTTGTGTTGAGTTATATTTAAAATTTTCTTCAGTAATTTAATGTACATCTCAATTATGTTATCATCTCGTATGTTTTTACTAGATGCTTGTTCCCGCAAGTCCTACTTATATAAATGTTTGTGATCCGTTTGCAGTTGTAAACTTAGAAGTTATTGATTAATTCAGGCTTTGTTATAAGATTGCGGTCCAATTCAGAATATCTGTTTTATTTGAGCGTTCACAATATCCACTATAGCATTTTTGAATTGAATTGAATGCGACAAGTAATTCAAATTTGTATCCAGTTTCGTACAAACGGAAACATGGTCTCACACTATGTTTTTCTTATTATACTTCGATATCTCAACATGACTCTACAACCTTTGACGACCTGCACCTCTGATTTGCCGATTATTTCCTATAATTTCCATATTTTTGTCGATGACTTCGTTTCAAGATCTGATTGGACTCTGATTTATATCCTACCAATCTGTAAAACATCTAGATCATTTACCTCGAGAAAGGTTTATGTCACAATTTCACGTCATGAAACATATTCTCCTACTGATTTCGACAATTCGATGTTACCTCCGACTGACACGATGTTTGCAATTCTTTGCTTAACCTCTGAGTATAGGATAATATAATAATTTTAATGAGGATTTTTATAGGTTTATTAGTATTCATTGGCATTATTTACAGACCTTACTGGTATCATCAATGACATCTACCTGGTTTTTCTGTTTTGAATGAGCATGGTTTGTTCATCCAACCATACCCAGCATCACTATATTCCAGTTTCCGCTCAAAATCGTCCATACACTCTATCATAGCTTTGATGCAAATACCAAAGGCTGTTCCGTTCCCGTGAGTCGACAAATGTATTGCTTCTTCTTCTTGAACCTTAACTATTCAGAGCTGCTCCTATGCATAGTCATTCTGAACTTCTTCATTGAGAAATGTTGCATACGATCCAGATTTTCTTTTGTTCCTAGGTATATTTTGTTTTCCTCTACCTCAGCTTTATTACAGTCATGATGATGATTTTCCACTTGGATCATATCAATTTCGAGAGTTGCGTTCTTATTTCCCCTAAACTTTGTTACATACAACTGTAATGCATCGACATTAGTTACACAAAGCCGACTTTTTCCTGCATCCATATATGAAGGATTTCTCCTACTCTCTTGAGTTTTGTTTCACCCATTCTGAGATAACTTATATTTGCAACACTAGTCAACATGTGTTCGATCCGGCTCATATCATCTTCGGAGATTTCTTCTTCCAACACTTGTAAAAAATATTTAGGGATATGAATATTCATTTTTGTTCATTCTATGACGAAACGTGTGTTTACGCTTGATCTCAACGTAACACTGACTCCATTCTCGGTATTCAGATTACTATAATAAGTTGATTACATGTTGTTTTTTACAAAACATTAGGTCTAACATTGCTCACCTAGGTCATCAACTGAGTATAAATGTATGTGTATAGGGCTGTGTTCGTATGTGCATGTGTAAGTTCAAGCTTATGTACGTGTTACATGAGTTAAAAAAAATGTATAACAAAAGTATCTATATTCAAATTTTCAATAAAGTTTCACATATTCGAGGGATGACACCTTACTTAAGTAGTCAAGTTATCACTGCAGTAGACCGACTGGGCTGTCACCCCTCGAAAATGTGAAATTTATTGAAATTTTGAATTCCGAAAGCTGTCCGTCTGTCCGGCTGCTAAAACCAGTTCCTTCGCGCTCCTGCCTTCCGCTATCTTCCTCCCGCTGACTCTATATTGCATGCATTGCGCGGCTGACACCCGCCCCTGCCCCAACGCTAATAAACCCCTATCTTATTCCTTCACTAATTCAGTCAAAATTGGTTCCGACCCTCATGTTCGCCCCATGGTCGCCTTTTCGTACGCACGTGGATAAAACTGCCTTGATCCCCCACTACCTCCATTTATATTCGCCCAAGGTCGCCCCTCCGTACACTTGACGATAAAACTGCCTCGAATTGCGTTTCGCGGTTCTTTATGCTACTATTGTATCTGTTTTACTATAGAGCTCGAGTTGGGAGCGTCGATAAACAACGATAAAGTCCCTAACTTAAGATTAGCAATCGTTGACCTGGCGTCAACCAATCGTTAATCAGAGCATATCCCACACAAAGCAGCCTACGTACTGGAAAAGAGAACTGCAGCAGCTTCAGTCGCAAATAGAAAATCACTTAACAAAACAGAAACACCCACATGACGACGATTCAAAAAAATGAAGAGCTCAACAGAAGGTCCTAAAACGAAAAAAGGAGGACTAGGAAAATGACATTGTGGCGAATGACAAAATTATTCCGAAACGATTTTTCTTAGTTATAGTTCGAGAAAATAAATCAAGATCTGTCATAAATTCTCTTGAGAACAATAGTGGTGAACTAGAAACCGATGACACTAACATGAGTGTCCTACTAAACCTATATTTCTGTTCTGCATTTACGTAAGAGAATCCGAATATTTCCAATCCCTAGGATACCACAGTAAGCTTTTACTTGACGAAGTTATGAAATATATATATATATCTATTTTAAAAATTACAAAATCTCCAAGTTCAGATGAAGTTCATCCCAGAATACTGAAAGAGACTATGAATGAAATCGCCGAACAGTTACCAAACGTTTTTCCTCAATCTATCATAAATGGCATTTCTCACTCTCAATGGAAAGAGTCCAACGCTACTCAATTTTTTTTAGTAGGAGACAAAAAGTGTACCGGCAATTACCGACCAATTAGTCTCACCTCAGTCATTGGCAAATTGATAAAATGTATAGTTACGGCAAAAACTACAGAATTATTGGAATTAAACAGTTTGATAGGTGACTGTCAGCATGGCATTAGACACAATCGTTCCTGTTTTACGAACCTGTTGCTCGTTTTTAAAAAATATAATTAAAATTCATGACACAAAATCTCCAAGCGATAGCATTAACCTTTCCAGGAGCGCTTCATTCGCAAATTGCACAGCATCGGTATTCGAAGCGAGCTTAATAACTTGATACAATGTTAGGACTAGTTATCATCATATGTAATATTCATAAACTATCTCGATAGAACGTGCTTCGAACATTAGAGAGTTTGCAGACGATACTAACGGAGGAAAAAAAAGTGCAAATCGAACGTCAGTATCTGCAGATCCAACCAGACTTGAACAAAATGGTTGACTGGTCAGAAAAGTGGAAAATTAAATTTAATATGGAAAAATGTGAAGTTATGCACATAGGTCCTCATAACCTCAAGCACAAATATTCAATAACCGGAAAGTTACTGATTCCTGTCACCGAAGAGTAAGACTTAGGGGCCATCATTAGTAACGACTAAAAAATAAGCAAGAACTGTAACGATGCTGACAAAAAAGGCATCAAAATGCTATGTATGACATCCCGTACTATCTCGTCCAAAAAGAGACAGTATTCTTATGTTATACAATTCATTTGTTAGACCGCATCTCGAGTATTCCATTCATTTCTTGTCTCCATATTTTAGAAGAGACGTTATCAAATTAGAGATGGTTCAACATTGAACTACAAAAACAGACTACAAGACTCAACCGAAGACAGACTACGTGAACTCAACCGAAGACAGACTACGTGAACTCAACCCTTACTCACTAAAGAAGCGTTGAGTCTGAGGTGAAATGATCGAGGTGTGAAAGATTTTGAAGGGTAACGGAAATATTGGCCGAGCAAGCTTCTTTCACTCTGCATGCTAGCGGAGTGACTAGGAATAATGGATACAAAACCGCTGGGAAGTGTTTCTCAGTCAACATCACGCCCAATTTCTTCACATATGTACAGAGTTGTAGAAGAATAGAACAAACTTCTAGCGGAGGTTGTAAACAGCGACACAATCAAAACGCTTGAGTCATGATGTTTAATAACAGAAATTATACATGATGCTCTCATTGACGTTCTACTTGAGAACTAATCATTTTGCTAGCAAAAGACAACCTAGTTTGGGCCAGAAGGCATATTATAGTGTTCCTACATTTGTAAACACTTGTACATTTCCGCAATATATAAGCGGAACTTTTCTTCGGGATCTCGTCACATAATTTTTGTTCGTTAAAGTCAATACCGAAGAGGCGCACTCTGTATGGTTATCCTCCCTACTAAATCATACTTGGCTACACCGTCTACCCTTCAACAAGCGGGCATAGGTGGAACACATTATCCAACGGGCGGATGAATGACGTTTTCTGAATAAATACTTTCTTTACATATA
>SDVV010031892.1:0-11495 GCA_016164225.1 Gammarus roeselii
ATATAAATAAACGTGTGAACGCTTGATGAAAGTAGTGGAGGCCCACGGTATCAGTGGATACGTTTAAAGGTGGCCCTGCAACTGACTCACGGGCCGCACACAACGGGCCTGTACAGGCTCGTTGTACAGACCCGTTGTGTGCCACAGGGAAGTGTTCTTAAGCCTCTCCTCTAGATAGATGACTTTGACACCGACATCATTAGCAAGATACCCAATTTACCGATGACGCCAAATTCTGCCATAAAGCAAACTGCGAGCAAGATCGCATAGCTATTGAAGTGACCTGAATAAATTTGTTGATGTTGTTGCTAATTCTAGCTCCTACTCGAGTGGACCGGCAAGTGGCAAAGAAACTTCGAAGAGAAAAATGCACAGTCATGCTTATTGGAACCTACAATAAAATTTTCAGCTACTTGATGGCAGATTCGCATTTGACTGCAGTGGACCAGCAACGAGATCTTGGAATACTGATAACCAATGATCTGAAATGGAGAAGCCAAGTGTATGTTTGTTTTAAGAAATCCAACAGTGTTCTTTGCTTTATATCCCGAAGTTTTACCTACTAGGATTCAAGGACGTTGTGCTTTCAATGAAAACCTCACTTGTAAGAGCTTATTGGAATTTTGAATTCAATTATGATCCTTTCACCTAAGAGGGGATATCAACATGATGGAACGAATTCATCGCTCAGCAACAAAAATGATCCCAGAGCTGAATCCATGACACACCCACAAATACTTGAAGACCTGAAACGGATGTCCCTGGCAAGAAGACAAAAGTGTGGTCAATTCACGAAATGGTTTTACTAAAATCAGCCCTGAAGGGCTCTTTGATAGAGATTAAAGTCAAAGGAATGGAAACAGTGTTTAAAAACTCCAGTTGAAACACTTCAGGACATCAGTTGCCACTAGCGTCTCTACAATGAAGATACCAACAATTTGAAACCAGTTACCACACGATGCGGAAAATTGTAATAACATCAACATCTTCAAAAACTGGTTTGACAATCCCTGGGAGATCCTACTAAGTGAGAAAGGCACAAACAGCTGCCGCAAAAGGAGGCAACCTCTGTTGTGGTTTCCCGCTAGCCCACTGGGGTAGTGTACCTGCAAAATTTAAATTGAGGTAGCTACTTCTAGGATGGACTCTTCAGCCCGTCCCGGACCTACTTACTGTACTACTTAGTATACTGTTATTTTACGTTGTTGCGAGGTACATAATGGTTCCATGTTTCAATGTGTAACATCGATAATGTTATATTATTCAAAGTAAGCGGGAAACGATTACTCAATAAAATCATTAACCAGACCATGAAAGTTCATAATAAAATACTTTCTTAATTCTTCTTTATCTTAGTTGCCTTTGCATTATTACCTATCCTTGTGTTTATAGACAGAATTTAAAAATTTAATGTAATTATATTTTCAGAAAGAACAAGGAAGAGACGCAGCTTCGACGTGCATCAGCAGTGACGGTAGCAATAGCAGCAATGCCAAATCAAGGACCACACCGGCGAGGATCTTGACCTCACACAAGAAAGTTTCTGGACGAGTTCCCAGGCTTGCCGTTAACCCGTGCGACGAAGTAGTTACCATCGATCTGAGTGATGTTTACTTTTCCTACCAGAGTAGTTTGCCATCAAGACCATCAAGACATAAAGGAACCAGAAAAGTAGTCAGGAGGTTGAGTTCTAAGGCTGGTGACTTAGGCATCCGAAATAACAGAATAAGAAAAAAATTGAAAGAAGAAATCTATTCTACCATTTGTCCAAACAACAGATCTCAGTCGTTCAGGAAAAGCTTCTATAGTGTGAGGAAAGTTCCTCAAGAAAGACTTGAGAGCAGTGATAGTGAGCTTTATGCAAGATGCAAAAGAAAAAAGAAACCAGGGAATATTTCTGATGAATCCGCCATCAATGGAAATCCCGAGATAGGAGAATCAAGCTCTAGCTCAAAGAAAGAGAACCTGCAGGCAAAACCTGCCAACTACGAAGAATTCATTGCAGAGCTAAAATTGGTTCAAGGAATTATAACGAAACATAAGAAGGAACCAGACAAGAAAAATGAATCAAATGAGATTGCTCACAAAGCTAATCTCAAATCTTTGATACGAAACTCTACCACCGATCCAGATCCAGTGTTTGATGGTGCGTTGAAGAGAAACAATGTTGCCAAAAAAGTGACCTTTGGTTTCATTCCTGTTACAAAAAAGTGGTCTTCGCTGAAAGAGGAACTCCAGTATAATGTCGAATTGAGGGAGCTGAAAAAGAAACACTTTTTGCATAGGACAGAAGATGAGGAGGATTCTTATGTAGACACTAGGGGTGGTTCCATGGATGACCAGAACGGCGCATCTATGTCTAGTGATTCAACGATTAGCAAAGACGAAACAATGAATGGATTAAGTCGGAATTCAAATTCCGTATCATCTATCATACAACAATTCTCAAGTAAATCTATCTCAAACGAAAATGGAAATCATGATGACATTCGTAAAACTGTTAAAAATATTTTTTTTTCCAAACGAGAACCGAACAAGGAATCAGCCGAACAAAGTGAGGTTTTTCGTTTCAAAGTACCAAAGGTGTTTCCCAAAATATCCCCTAACGGAATTCAAACCGTAACATCTTACTCATCTTACTCATCGGTGTCCGACTCGTCCGATCACAACAAGGAAGCAAAGAAAGCAGAAGAACCCACAAATGACCATTTCTTTGGTGTTCGTTCTGCTGGTGATGGAGGCGATTGTGATTTGGTCAAGTGCAGGCATGCCGACCAAGGCGGAACATCAAATGCCGAGTGTGGTACAACCATCACAAAACGGAAGAGTGGACAAGTTATCGGATCATTGGATTCGCATCCACTAGCAAATTTACAAGCCAATCTTACCAGTGGTCATGCAATTGATATTTTATCTGAACTCGACAGTCTAAGAGATACAAGCAGCAATGAATCAATTTTGAGTAGTTCTGACTCTGCAGAAAATCACCCAATGCGAGCCATTGCGCCATTCGTTTATCAGCAGCAACAGCAAGCAAGGTTAATATCAGAAAAGAACAAGCTTGCAAAAGAACAATTTAATCTAACCGTTTTGGAAAATTTGAAAAATCGATCACTTTCAAATGATGGTAGATGTCACCCGAGCCTGCAAAATTTGCTCATGCCAAGATGTTTATCCCAATCCCTCCATCCCAACCAGGAATCAAAACTTAGTTCCGACAGCTGCAATACCAACAAGAATAGCCATAAAAAGAAACCAACTGTGCAAAGATCGAAACCTTTACGAAGGAAACGAAGTGTTTCCAGTTACAGAAGTAAGCAGTATTCGTCGTCCTCGAGCAGTGAAGAAATCGAGGATGACGGCTTGTCTGCTTCTGGAACCATCAGATGCCTCGAGGACCTCACGCGATTCAGGCAGCTCGAGGTAGGGTTATTTTCATAGACAACAGCCTAATGTTAAGAGTGCGGTTGATGTAAAGCTTCTTTTCGACCTAAGGATCTGGTTGAAGTAATTTATTAAAAATGCATCAGCTACCTCTCCATACAGTCCAGCAGAATCTCCCCTTCAGTTAGAGCTTGTTTCCTCACGACGACGATAAATCAATATGTGATGTAGGCACGCTTAAGGTCTCAATTGTAAGCAATGGACACTGAAAGAACACATGTAAATTCCGTGTTCCGATCGGTTGTCATTGTACTTTAATGCAATTTATATGCGCGCTACTGAATCAGAGACCCTCGCTGTTATCAACACTCCGAATGAATTTGAGCTAATAATTTGTGGTAAATGATTTGGTCGCCCACTGCAAGCAAGTCCATTCGGATTCAAGTGTAAAATGAAGCGGATATTTCTATGCAATTCTACATTGTGCAATAAATATAGATTAAAACACGAGGGATCGTCCACGATCGTATTCATTTCAATACCATCAGAACAATGGAGGAGCGCAACCAATGAAGGTTATTTTAATGGAATGTATGTGACGCAAATATATATCTTTATGTTTTGAATTATGCATTTTAATTGTTCAACTTATTTGACCGGTATCAGGATGAGCTCACCATTAGCTATTCGAATGAGCTCCCCATTAGCTACCTGAATGAGCTCACCATTAGCTACTTGAATGAGCTCACCATTAGCTACCTGAATGAGCTCACCATTAGCTACCTGAATTAGCTCACCATTAGCTATTTGAATGAGCTCACCATTAGCTACTTGAATGAGCCCACCATTAGCTACTTGAATGAGCTCACTTTTAGCTACTTGAATGAGCTCACCATTAGCTACTTGAATGAGCTCACCATTAGCTACTTGAATGAGCTCACTATTAGCTACTTGAATGAGCTCACCATTATCTACTTGAATGAGCTCACCATTAGCTACCTGAATGAGCTAACCATTAGCTACTTGAGTAGTAGTAGATTAGATTAGAGTAAGGAAAACAAACGAGCACGAGTGCTCATGCCGAGTGTTTTCTTTGAAAGAAGTGAAAGAAGAGTGGGGGATAGTCAACGAGGCTTTAGAAATTCACGCACACATACAGAAAAAGGAAGGTTGTAAGGATAGAAAGGAGAAGGACCACCACTACTGTCACCACTACCTACTACAACCACCCCACTACTACCCGGGGCATTTCAGTCCCTGAGAAGAAAAGGTCGAGAGTCAGGTTGACTTGTTCAGGAACGGGGCGAACAAGAAGTGAAGAGAAGTATTTAGGTTCCAAGCGGACGCATCTCAGACGGTCGAGCAGAGACGGCCACGCCCATACGCTCAGCGGACTCACACACTTTTTCTCGAGCGCATGCCTGTCGGTTTGCCCCAGAGGTTGGGTTAGACGGACTTCAACTAGGTATTGAGTCTACTTCCAAAGGAGCATATGAGAATTAAATTTCGATAAGTATGCGCACATTTAGGAGAGCAGCACACCCAGTTGCCCGGGTAGTGGTCCTCCCCCATGTGCTTATAAGATTAAGTCTTCTGTACGCAAGCGGTTCCTTGATGGCTGTCGCACTTCAAGGTGAGACGTCGGAGTGACATCTCCTAGGGATAGACCTACCCTTGGCTGATCTAGAGTCTAGGTCAAAATTTTCAAAAATGTCGTGAAATTTTGATAAGCGTGAAGGTAGGAGAGCTCCACGCGGTTTTCTGAGAGTGGTTCTCCCTAGGGATCAGTAGAGTAAGTCTCTGAACACGTGTGATTGGTCCTACAAGAACATTTCATGTGAGATGTCAGAAGGGCATCTCATATAAGAAGTTGCTCATGGCAACTCCTGATTTTAGCCAAATGATCCATATTTTTAAATTTGTTCAATAGTTATCGCAGAATTTTAGTCAACAAAGGCATGAGATCAGTATTTACATTTTGAATTTAGACAATAGTCAAGGGGAACACAATGTTTTAAATTTTAACTTTTTTCTTGACAATGCTCCACCAGGTCCCACCCAAATCTGTGGTACAGAAGAGAAGGCAGTTAGTTATCAACATTGTACAAGGGAATACATTTCAAGGGGAGATGTCTGAGGAGCATCTCCAGGGATTAGTTTGCACTGGGTGCTATAAATAAATTCAATATGCTTCAGGTGAGATGTCAGAAGGACATCTCCAAGAATTTTTCATATTTCAGGTGAGATGCCAGAGGGACATCCAACAAATATTATTTCACTAGGTAACGGGTGCATGCTGCTAAGCGAAGGCAGCACGAGTTGTGCTTCCTTCGCTTGGCAAAAAAAATTGTTATTATTATCGCAAGTCCTTTGAAGGCTGACACACTTCAAGGTGAGACGTCAGAGTGACATCTCCTAAAAAAGAGTTGCTCGTGGCAACTCCTGAGTTTAGTCAAAAGAAACACGAGTATTTTAAATTTTGAAAAACTGGAATTATTGCAAGTTTTTTTCCATGAATGGCACGGGTATTAACATTTGGAGTTATGTCAAGTCAAAAGAAACAAAGGGGTTTAATTTTTGATCAATTATCGCAAGATTTGCTCCAAAAAAGGTAGGAACAGTTACCGCAGATTTAAATCTAGAAGAGGCAAACAACCGGTATTAAGATTTTGAAATTAGTTCGGACATCTGTAAGGAATGGGTTAGTAGGTGAGTTCTCTCTGCACCATGCGGCAGCAGGGTCGCCTCCGGATCTGTACTACAGGAGAGGAAGAAGACGGTTAGTTCATTCAAAATGTACAGATGGGTCAATTTAAAGGTGAGATGCCGGAGGGGCAGGTGCATTAAGTGCACATTTTTTCATATTTTCAGGATGAGATGCCAGAAAAACATCTCTGAGATCTATTTATATTTCAACTGAGGTGCCTGAAGGGCTTTATATATTTCAAGTGAGATTTCGGAGGGACATCTCCAAGAAATGTAACCGGCGCTTGTATAACTGCTGCGCTATTATTTAATATCAAGTCTTTTCAAAATATGGATGTTTTTATCCCCACTTCTCTTCTTTCTTTTTCTCTCCCGACAGGGAGGGTAGAAAAGTTTGGATAAAAAATACCATTGCGTCGGCACGGTCTCTCCGTAGGAGGATACTCATTGCCTAACAGTGGACGATTTCTGTCGAATCTACGTTGTACCGTAAAGTTGAGCAAGCTCCCCTCATGATGCGGTTTGGATTTTCGCATATCATGGGGTGTGGGGGGTGAGCCGCCGTTGCGGCTCATCAGTAAGCGTTGCTGGGTCGCCGGCAGACTTCACCCGCACCAGTTTGTCGAATCTACGTCGTCCCTTAGAGTTGAGCAACGCTCTCCTCATGGTGCGGTTTGATTTTTGCATAGCATGTGGTGTGGGGGTAAGCCGTCGATGCGGCTTCTCAGCATGCGCCGCTGAGTCGCCACGGACTTCACCCGCTCTGATTTGTAATTGTTATCTATCTTTCCCCATTTTTCTCCTCTCTTTCCTCTTCCGCAGGGGGGTAGAGAAGTGAAAATAGAAACATTGGGTTGGCAAGGTCTCTCTATAGGAAAATACTCATTGCCTCAATAATAGATGTTATCTGTCGAATCTACGTCGTACCGTTGAATTGAGCAAAGCTCTCGTCCTGGTGCGGGTTCAATTTTCGAGTATCATGGGGTGTGGGGGTGAGTCGCCGGCAGATATCACCCTCAATAGTTCGCCATTTTGACTATCTCTCCCCATTTTTCTCCTTCCTTTCCTCTCCCACAGGGAAGGTAGAGTAAAAGTAAAAGTAAAACTGCCATCGTGTCGGCAAGATTCCTCCGTAGGAAGATATTCATTGCCTACAGCAATGGATGATACCCCATAAATCTAGACCGTATCACAGAGTTGAGCAGGAGCTCTTCTCTTGGTGTGGGTTCTATTTTCGTATATCATGGGGTGTGGTGGTGAATGCTGGCACCGCACCACATAAGAATAATAAAAATAAAGAGTAAAAATATATGGTATCCCTCCAAGTCTTCACCGCCGCATCGAGTTGAGCAAGCCCTCCACTTAGGCGGTGCCGATTTTTCGGGTACCATAGTCCCTGCATCTGCTTGTCCCGTTAGGACAGCAGACGGCCTCGTAGGCTAGCGGGATGGGTGAATGCGAGTACCGTTACGGGCTCACACCCAGTACCGGTGGCCCTGGCGTGGGTTTAGGGGTGGATGAGAGTCGCCGTAACACCTCTCACTCGGTGAATTCCTATAATGATTGTTCTCAAGATGTTATCAGTCTGTCTGTACTTGCAATGCAGCCTGTACTTGCAGTGTTGATGGTAGACAGCGTTCCGTTCCGAGATGGAGTTTTTCAGTCGCTTGAGTTAGTCAGCAATAGCAATCATTACATTGTTACTGATGATGAAATTAGGAGTAATAATTAACAACTACTACTACCAGCGACACGCTATTATTGTTACTAATAATGGATTTATTAGTAGTAATAGCATGAACTGTGAAGAGAGCCGTCTCATGCTCCTTCTCTATAATAATTATAATCTCGACAGCTCCTGGGAAAGTCGTGTCGTTCTCAGGTTAAAAGAGTCACGTAGCCCAGTGCTTGTCAAACGCGTTTTTGAACGCATTCACGGATTCAGAGCCAACTACCGCAACCGGCAAGTTGTTCCAGACCCGCGAGATTGCGATCGGGTAAAAGTGTTGCACCATAGTCGTAGCGAAACATTTTTCCACAAGTTTCGAGCCGTTGTTTAGGGTACGAATGTTGTGGTCCTTGTCGAAGAGGCCGACAGGACTCACGTTGTTGAATATCTTTAGGTATTTGAAGGTTTCAATGAGCTGGCCCCTCAGCCTTCGTTGCGAGGCCAAGCACTTTAAGCCTATCCTCGTAGCTGTGGTGGCGTAGCTGCGGGATGAGCTTAGGTGCACGATGCTGGATTCGTTCCAGTTTGGCTATGTCTCCCTTCATGTGTGGAGACCAGAATTGGACTGCATGCTCGAGTTGAGGACGGACGAGGGACGTGTACAATGGCAATACAACGTCCTTAGTTTTTCAGAAGAAGTTACGGGAGATGTAACCAAAGTTACGGTTAGCTATCTTGTAACTTTCTTCGACCTGCGCGTTCCATTTCATATCTTTCGAGATAAGGACACCCAAGTCTCTCTGTTGGTCAACAGTAGCAAGATCGCTGCCTGCCATCGTGTGGTTGAAGTTGGCATTACGACACCCCATGTGCAAAACTGTACATTTTGCAACATTGAAGAGCATTTGCCACGCTTCCGACATTTGGACGAGTTTTTCGAGATCTTGTTGAATTTCAACTCTGTCTCCCTCCCTCCCAGCTGCATGGCAGAGCTTCGTGTTGTCGGCTAATTTCGATACGTTAGCCAGAAGCCCCGCATCCATGTCGTTTACATAGATGAGGAAGAGGATAGGACCCAGGACACTGCCCTGGGGCACCCCAGAAGTAACAGGGGCCCACTCGGACAAGGCCTGGCCGATAGTGACTTATTGCTTGCGTCTTGTTAGCCAGGCGCGCAGCCAGAGAAGTATGTTACCACCAACGCCGAGCTCAGAGACTATGTATAACAGTCTCCTGTGCGGCATCTTGTCAAAGGCTTTTTGGAAGTCTAGGTAGATGAAATCCACAGCCTTGCGGCGGTCGTGCACGTTGATCACCTCATTGAAGAAGTCCAGCAAATTTGTCAGACAACTCCTCTTACGGCGGAAGCCATGCTGAGTGTCATGAATGAGTCCGTTGTCTTCCAGACGATCGACGAGATGATTTCGTATCAATCGCTTGATGGTTTTGCACACGATCGACGTCAAGCTGATTAGTCGATAGTTGCTGGGCGATTGTCGGTCACCTTTCTTGAAGTTTGCCGTGGTATTGGCAACTCTCCAGTCTTCGGGTACCTTGCCACTCGTCATCGATAAGTTGAAGATGGGGGTTAGGGAATCAGCCAATTGTTCTCGAGTTTCCTTGAGAAATCTTGGGTGGTGTCCATCGGGACCGATCGATTTGTAAATGTCCAGTCCCTCAAGTTGTTTGACAACTTCCTCTCTTGTGAACGCAATGTCGTTGAGGCTGACTTCCCCAGCGTAAACAGAATCTCGTTCGTAGCCGGGGCCCTCAACTGTGAATACTGAACAAAAAAAGTTATTCAGGACACTGACCATGTCCTCAAGTGACGTTCTGAGGAAACCATCTTCATCCATTTGCGGACCAACTGAGTCCCTAGCAATTCTACGCTCGTTGGCGTAGCGATAGAAATCCTTCGTTTTTATTTGGCGTTATGCGCAATATTTTTATTTTTCGTGCGTTTAGAGGATCGGGCAAGTCTAGTGGCTGCTCTATACGCTAGGCAGTGCAGTTTTGCCGCCTCTTTGGTGTTATCCCTCAGTCGTTGCGCATTTAGTTGATCGCGACAATTCAAGGCTCTTGCAACTTCGGCATTTCACCAAGGGGGCCTGATCCTTTGAGCGGGATCAATTGTCCTCAAGGGTATACAGCGGTCGCTGGCCTTGCAAACTCTCTCATTGAGGATACGGCAGCAAGCTTCCACCGTACCTTCTTTGAGTTGTTCGATTAAATTAAGCGCACTGAGTTGTTCTTTCATCACCTGGACGTCTGTTCGCGCAAAATTGGGGCGACGTATAGCTTTCTGGCGGCTGGACAGGCCTCTTTGAAGGTGAATTCCACCGCGTTGTGGTCAGCGCCTCCTAGTTTGTTGCCAACTAGGATGTTGTCCACCAGGCGCTTCTCAGTTGACATGACTAGGTCCAGAATGTTGTTCCCCCTGGTTGGTTCACGAACATACTGGGTCATGCCATTGTCGGCAATAAACTCCATTAGTTTATTGCCTGGGGCCTGTGAAGTTAGGCTCACTCAGTAGTAGTTGATTATGTTTTCCACCGAAGTCCCAACGAGAAGTTATTGCAGACTTCCCCGTAGGGCAATTGAAGAGGGGCAAAGAATGCCGCGTAGATTAGGAGTAGGTTCAACGCAGATTCAGAGTATGTTCAACGTAGATTCCGAGTAGGTTTAACGTAGATAAAGAGTAGCTTTAACATAGATACAGACTAGGTTTAACGTAGATCCGAAGAAGGTTTAACATAGATACCAAGTAGGGTTATCGTATATACAGAGTAGGTTTAACTTAGATACCGAGTAGGTTTACCGTAGATACAGAGTAGGTTTAACGTAGATACCGAATAGGTTTACCGTAGATACCGAGTAGGTTTTACGTAGATACCGAGTAGGTTTAACGTAGATACCGAGTAGGTTTAACATAGATACCGATTAGGTTTAACGTAGATACCGAGTAGGTTTACCGTAGATACAGAGCAGGCTTTATGTAGATACAGAGTAGGTTTGACGTAGATACCGAGTAGGTCTAGCGTAGATTCCGAGTAGATTTATTAGTAGTAGGAGCAGTAGCCGATTCCGCGCTCCACCGGAGCCCCAACGCGAAATCGTAGCTCGCCACCCTGCAGGGCCCATGCGGGCGTCTAACGATACATAATTATATAACTAATACAAAATAGATCACCATGCAAAAAGGGCACAGATAAATAATAAAGCCCACGAAGTAATAAATATTAAAATAAAGTGTTAATGATCTATAAAATAAATGATCACCCATCCACCCCTATAAGCTACTTGAATGAGCTCACCATTAGCAACTTGAATGAGCTCACCATTAGCTACTTGAATGAACTCACCATTAGCTACTTGAATGAACTCACCATTAGCTACTTGAATGAGCTCACCATTAGCTACTTGAATGAGCTCACCATTAGCTACTTGAATGAGCTCACCATTAGCTACTTGAATGAGCTCACCATTAGCTACTTGAATGAGCTCACCATTAACTACTTGAATGAGCTCACCATTAGCTACTCGAATGAGCTCACCATTAGCTACTTGAATGAGCTCACCATTAGCTACTTGAATGAGCTCATCATTAGCTACTTGAATGAGCTCATCATTAGCTACTTGAATGAGCTCACCATTAGCTACTTGAATGAGCTCACCATTAGCTACTTGAATGAGCTCACCATTAGCTACTTGAATGAGCTCACCATTAGCTACTTGA
>SDVV010031893.1:0-11495 GCA_016164225.1 Gammarus roeselii
GGAGAGCACAAAATATTCTGAGGGCATACTTTTGTCCTATTTGAATAATTTCCACTCAACAGTGATGCTATTCAACTTCTTTGTGACTTCATCCAATTCAAATTTGACTTTAAATTCAAATCGGATGGTCAATAGCCATCTTTTAGCAATAACTGAACTACAAATTGTCTTGAGGAGCCAACTTCTGTCCTATTTAAACAATTTGCAATCCAGAGTTGCCTTTTCTGTAAAACATTAATCCGGTTCGAAAGGACCATGTGGTTGGGTTTTCTCTCACCTTCGCTTACCCATCCTTTAGAGGTTACCTTTATTATTGATTATTACACACACATCTTAAAACAACATGACATTTTATCTCTAAATACATTGGAGCAGATCATTACCATGTGGTTGGGTGTTCTCTCACCCTCGCTTATTAAACCCAACCTTCATGACATCCTATTTAAACAATTTACATACATAGATTTATAAATTTTAATGTCATTAAAACCCAAAATCCAGGCTGGTGATATTTGGGGTCATTTTAGGTTTATTTTTTGAATACTCATTACCTTTAGTTTTTGACGAACGACGCCATATTTATCTTGGAGTCTTGTTACAAAGGGGCACGTCTGTGGCGTAGCTATAATTACTAGAAATAACTACAAAGAAAATCCCTACCTAACATTTGGTTAGTCTACTGTGAATCTCTACGTCCCTAACACTGACTGGTCAAAAGGTCTTAGTTTAAACTTATCGTTTCTCGTAGATGTGGATACATTATCCGTATTATCTTCGGAGTTCGGCAGTGCACGACCACCCTCACTGGCTCACTAAACAACAAGAGACCCTCAGATTGGGGCAAGCCAGTCTTTCGGCAACCAACGCCATCTAGCGGTTGCGTTAATAGGCTTATTTCCCTACATGACTCCGAAAACGGTTTAACACTTCCACTCGAAAGATTATATCTAGCTACTTTACTATAATAATCTTATCATCTTCAACCTAGACATTCATCTTAATCATTACTTATTTGTATCAATTCATTCTCTTTTAATCATTACTTATTCGCATTACTTCATTCTCAATTGTTTACAAGTCTAGAAGTGCTTTCGAGTGAAAGGAGGTCGATTTCCCGCGATTCAAGAACCGGGGGTGAAGAAAGGGGGGGCGATGTGTTACCCTCCCCGGCTAAACCCCAGGAAACCAAACACGACACCAAGCCTCCTCTACTATCGAAACACATATACACATGGGTTAACAATTGAATGTCTTAGTTGGCAGGGTATGAGAAATGTTTACCACAGGCAGGGTGGCATAGTAATGCCACCATCTGCTAGACATGATCTGCTAACTGCGTAATGGTGGGGGCAGGGTGGCATAGTAATGCCAGCATCTGCTAGACATGATCTGCTAACTGCGTGATGATGGGGGCAGGGTGGCATAGTATTGCCACCATCTGCTAGACATGATCTGCTAACTGCGTGATGATGGGGGCAGGGTGGCATAGTAATGCCACCATCTGCTAGACATGATCTGCTAACTGCGTGATGATGGGGGCAGGGTGGCATAGTAATGCCACCATCTGCTAGACATGATCTGCTAACTGCGTAATGGTGGGGGCAGGGTGGCATAGTATTGCCACCATCTGCTAGACATGATCTGCTAACTGTGTAATGGTGGGGGCAGGGTGGCATAGTATTGCCACCATCTGCTAACTGCGTAATGATGGGGGCAGGGGGGCATAGTATTGCTATGATCCGTTATACTGCAGCAGATTCTGGCGCCACCACCTATTCGTAGAGCTGTACTCAATAGCGGCTAATATACCCTGCATCAAGATACCTCATTTTCTTTAAAACACCAATATTTATATACCTTTAGATTGTGGTGGCAGGGTTTAGTGGTTCATAATTAATTTCTACGTCAATTGATGGTTTACCGTTATGGAAATGAAAGGTATTATTCTGTCTATTATTTACTGGCTATTGACCAGTGATACGAGCTGGTATCAGTGGCTATTGACTAGTCATCATTACCCAATTACGAACGATGCAAGGAAGGTAATGATACCAGGATATCATTACCTTACATGTAAGTCGACTAATAATTGGCTGGGAAAAACAGTAGCTCACTAGGATTTTATGAACTTTAATCAAAAGTTTGATTAAAGTTCATAAAAAAAGTTTGGAGCTTCTTAACCTTTAAACAAGCATCATGTAAAGGTAATTTATCTAAGAGTGTAGGGAAGCTACAGTTGCAAGACCAGGTCATGGTATGGGGCTTCTCCATTCCTGCATTGAGCTGTGTTTATAGTTATCCTTCCATACTTTGTTATACTGAATGACGTTAGGGGGAACACGCATCTAGTACAATTGGTGTGCAAATTATTACTAACACATAACTACACTTGGTGTAAAATTATTACCAACACGAATAAAGTAGTATACTTCGTGTGCAAATTATTAGGCCATTAAATTGTAATGCCCTCGATTTTTAGGCATCTGGATTGTTATGCCCTGTGACTGTGAAGAATTTTTTAATGGTTTAGATATATTAGATATATTTTGTTGTAAATAATTTATTCTTAATGGCAGTTTACAGTCGGTGATGGCATAACATTTACCAATCCCAACACCACAGCGTTGGTGTCGTCATTTACCAACACCACGGCGTTGGTGTCGCCATTTACCAATACCACTGCGTTGGTGTCGCCATTTACCAAGCCCAACACCCCAACACCACTGCGTTGGTGTCGCCATTTACCAAGCCCAACACCCCAACACCACTGCGTTGGTGTCGTCATTTACCATGCCCAACACCCCAATACCACTGCGTTGGTGTCGCCATTTACCAATCCCAACACCCCAACACCACTGCATTGTTGTCGCTACTTGCCAAGCCTAACACCACCGTGTTGGTGTCGCCATTTATCAAACCCAACACCACTGCATTGGGGTCGCCGTTTACCAAGCCCAACACCACTGCGTTGGTGTCGCCATTTACCAATCTCAACACCCCAACACCACTGCGTTGGTGTCGCCATTTACCAATCCCAACACCACTGCGTTGGTGTCGCCATTTACCAATCCCAACACCCCAATACCACTGCGTTGGTGTCGCCATTTACCAAGCTCAACACCCCAACACCACTGCGTTGGTGTCGTCATTTACCAAGCCCAACACTCCAATACCACTGCGTTGGTGTCGCAATTTGCCAATCCCAACACCACTGCGTTTTTGTCGCTATTTACCAAGCCCAACACCACCGTGTTGGTGTCGCCATTTTTCTAGCCCAACACGACCGTGTTGGTGTTGTCATTTACCAAGCCCAGCACCACCGTGTTGGTGTCTCCATTTACCAAGCCCAACTCCACCGTGTTGGTGTCTCCATTTACCAAGCCCAACTCCACCGTGTTGGTGTCGTCATTTACCAAGCCCAACACCACCGTGTTGGTGTCGCCATTTACCAAGCCCAACTCCACCGTGTTGCCCAACAAACACCGTTTTGGTGTCGCTGATTACCAAGCCCAACACCACTGTGTTGGTGTCGCTATTTTCCAAGCCCAACACCACCGTGTTGGTGTCACCATTTGCCAAGTCCAACACCACCGTGCTGGTGTCGCCATTTACCAAGCCCAACACCACCGTGTTGGTGTTGCTATTTAAAAGCCCAACACCACCGTGTTGGTGTCGCTGATTACCAAGCCTAACACAATCTGCTTTGGTGTCACCATTAACCAAGCCCAACACCCCAATACCACTGCGTTGGTGTCGCCATCTACTAAGCCCAGCACTTCAACACCGACTGCGGTGGTGTCGCCACTTATGAAGCCCAACGTACGCAACACCGACTGCGGTTGTGTTCACTTATGAAGCCCAACGTACGCAACACAGACTGCGGTGGTGTCGCCACTTATGAAGCCCAACGTACGCAACACCGACTGCGCTGGCGTCGTCAAATTGGCGTTATCGACCCTTTGAAGACCCACTCCCACATATGTTTTATAGGTATGCAGGTCTTCATGCCCTTAAAAGGGTCATGGTTGTCTTACCCCATATGGTGGTCAGTTAAGGTATGCACTCGCCAAATTTGGACTGCACGATACATTAGGTTTAATGCACCGCCCGTGGGGTGGGAGTGAGGTGCGGGGAACGGCTGCTGGGGAAAGCTGACGACTCCCACGAGAGAGGTTCTGCTGAAATAATCCAGAAAACCCCCATTGCCAGTAACTGTGATGACGGAATTCCATTGTTGATGCTGTTGATAGCTTGCAGACAATGATTTGGAATTGATTTCAAGTCAATGTTGAACTGCTCTACAAGTGGATCATTGCCAGAGGCAACTTTATGATGTATCCTATTCTAATTTAAATCGCTTTTGACGGAGAACGCATTCTACGTATCCCTGCTACTTGACGTTGCTCCCCCACCGATCCCTTATGCACCCCCTCACCTCAGCTGCCATGCCCCGGCCCACGTTTGATCTGGCCCCGTGTGTCGAGTCCTGTGATGCGTCTCAGAGGGGCTCCCTAACACGCACGCAGGACCCCCTGAAGGCGTGCGGGGCCTTATAAGGCACTGATATGAACTGGTGGTTCTATGAACGTCCTACTGTCGTGCAGTACATCATACGCCATGCACCGCATTGCCGTCCCTGGTCAAAGGACCCTGGGTGCGTGAGCTGCTACCGAGGTCTGTTTCATGCACTGCCCTAATGGGAGTCGTTGGCGGCACGTTTTCACAAATCCCGACGCAAAGGGAAATACCCCGCGATAGAATCCCTAATACGCACATGTCCAAAAAGGTGGGTTTGGAAGACATAGACAAGTTTCAAAATCCAGTCCCAATAGCGCGCAGAGCCTGGGCATGCCGTATCTCAAACAGCCTTACTTTGTATGGGTCGCATCCCATGAGCCGCTCCTCTAGACTGTGAGTGCCCACTTTTCCGCATTGCAGTGCAAAGCCCCACAACAGTTCCCGGGTGACAATGGAGCACCCTGTGGCTGATCCTTTCCGCAGAGGTCTAAATAAACACCCCGGCACCTGTGGAAGTCTCCTCCCCATCCGACCTGGTGCTACAAAAGGTTGCTGACCAGGTTTCCCTAAACGACGTTCTTGTTGCGACAGGGCCCCTAGGAATCATCTGATTCGTGAAATAACGATTCCCTGCCCTGCACACTTTCTGGAATATATGCTGTATTCAGCTAGCACGACCAACAGGTACTTTTTTGGATTTTATTGTATCCTTGGATAGGTGCAAGTCACTGCGTAGACGCTACTTGGTCATATTGCTGTTACTTTTTCAGTGGCAGTTTCTGCGTAAGGGAGTTGCCACATTTGCCTACCGGCTGAGCGCTTCCGTCAATACTGTCCGTGTCATCTGCTGGAATTTCGCAGTCCGTGAAGGGATGTTTTTGTTGTCCGTTGGTTCTGTTTGGTTCCCTTCGATCCTGTTTGCTGTCCTTCGGTCCTGTTTGTTGTCCTTCGGTCCTGTTTGTTGTCCTCCGGCCCTGTTTGCTGTCTTTCGGTCCTGTTTGCTTTCCTTTGGTCCTGTTTGCTGTCCTTTGGTCCTGTTTGCTGTTCTTTGGTCCTGTTTGCTGTCCTTTGGTCCTGTTTGCTGTCCTTTGGTCCTGTTTGCTGTCATCTAGTCCTGTTTGCTGTCCTTCAGTCTGCAAAGCCCACCCACCATATTGCATGCGTTGGTGCTTGATGAGGACTCATACTAACTGACTGCAAAGCCCTCCCACCATATTACATGCGTTGGGGCTTGATGAGGACTCATACTAACTGCAAAGCCCACCCACCATATTACGTGCGTTGGTGCTTGATGAGGACTCATACTAACTGCAAAGCCCACCCACCATATTACATGCGTTGGTGCTTGATGAGGACTCATACTAACTGCAAACCCCACCCACCATATTACATGCGTTGGTGCTTGATGAGGACTCATACTAACTGCAAAGCCCACCCATCATATTACATGCGTTGGTGCTTGATGAGGACTCATACTAACTGCAAAGCCCACCCATCATATTACATGCGTTGGTGCTTGATGAGGACTCATACTAACTGCAAAGCCCACCCATCATATTACATGCGTTGGTGCTTGATGAGGACTCATACTAACTGCAAAGCCCACCCATCATATTACATGCGTTGGTGCTTGATGAGGACTCATACTAACTGCAAAGCCCACCCATCATATTACATGCGTTGGTGCTTGATGAGGACTCATACTAACTGCAAAGCCCACCCATCATATTACATGCGTTGGTGCTTGATGAGGACTCATACTAACTGCAAAGCCCACCCATCATATTACATGCGTTGGTGCTTGATGAGGACTCATACTAACTGCAAAGCCCACCCATCATATTACATGCGTTGGTGCTTGATGAGGACTCATACTAACTGCAAAGCCCACCCATCATATTACATGCGTTGGTGCTTGATGAGGACTCATACTAACTGCAAAGCCCACCCATCATATTACATGCGTTGGTGCTTGATGAGGACTCATACTAACTGCAAAGCCCACCCATCATATTACATGCGTTGGTGCTTGATGAGGACTCATAGAAGGAATTAATAGCTCCGTCAGCCCAGAGCACGCGATTTTGTCTACTGTCTATATTAATTTTCAATCGTTTTCGACGAGTAGTGAGTGTGAATACAGCTTCGGGGTTCTCAATTGACGCGTTTGTGTCGTGGTTCTCGATTGACGCGTTTGTGTCGTGGTTCTCAATTGACGCGTTTGTGTCGGGGTTATCAATTGACGCGTTTGTGTCGGGGTTATCAATTGACGCGTTTGTGTCGGGGTTATCAATTGACGCGTTTGTGTCGGGGTTCTCATTGACGCTTTTATCTCTGTGTTCTCACTGACGCTTTGTCTTAGTGTTCTCAGTTGACGCTTTGTTCAGCCTCCATCAAGAAGTAACTAGAAGTCTTTCTACCTAGGCTTCATATACTTCAATTATATTGCACGCTCGCTGTACCGCTCACGGCCCATTCTATGGTCGTCTAATAGAGGGTCTATAGAGTGACCTCGACCCAAATTAGTCGAGGGAGTCGCTCATGACCGTCTCAATAGACATGCCCTCCTCATCGTCATGCTGTTATTTCCCTGTCCCTCTGCCACCGTTACGCAGTACCCGCCACACTTGCCCACGGTCTGGGAGGGGGGGGCTTAGACCGACCCTCTTCCATTAACGGAGGCTAAGGGAGAGAGACCAGCGCCCTGTGGAGGGGGGGGATCAGCGTGTGGTATACTCCACCGAGGTAGGTTTCAATGACCGCTTGATGGCGAAGCAATTGCAGTACTGTCTTCATTACCGGCCCAAAGGAGGGTGAAACTGTTGTTTGCCATGGCCATCGTTCTAAGGTCAGAGACATTATGGTCACCCCTCGCATCCCAACGTGCACTGCCATGCCCATTGTTCTATGGTCAGAGACATTATGGTCACCCCTCGCGTCCCAATATGCACATGTCGGTGCTTTCGGTCGTGGCGGAAACCACGCTAGCGGCAACTGGGGCTAAGCAACAACAGCGATAAGACATAAACAAAGAGACCTTCGTGCAGAGGGTTGTGGATTCATCCGACACGAATCGTCCTGTGGGTGATATCACTCTGAACCTCCCCTGTGGCCATCACTTTGAACCTCCCATGTGGCCATCACTCTGAACCTCCCATGTGGCCATCACTCTGAACCTCCCATGTGGCCATCACTCTGAACCTCATGTGGCCATCACTCTGAACCTCCCATGTGGCCATCACTCTGAACCTCTCGTGTGGCCATCACTCTGAACCTTCCATGTGGTCATCACTCTGAACCTTCCATGTGGTCATCACTCTGAACCTCCCATGTGGCAATCACTCTGAACCTCCCATGTGGCCATCACTCTAAACCTATCGTGTGGCCATCGCTCTGAACCTATCGTGTGGCCATCACTATGAACCTCCCATGTGGCCATCACTCTAAACCTCCCATGTGACCATCACTCTGAACCTCCCATGTGGCCATCACTCTGAACCTCCCATGTGGCCATCTCTCTAAACCTATCGTGTGGCCGTCACTCTAAACCTCCCATGTGGCCATCACTCAGAACCTCCCATGTGGCCATCACTCTGAACCTCTCGTGTGGCAATCAATTAGATCAAATTGGCCGACCAGCTCATAGTGGTTTTAGCAGAAGCCTGTGCGTGTAGGGGCAGTTTATTATGTTGGCACATGATGTCTCTCCTCTCCGTCGCCCTGATGGTAGGTGATGTAGCCAGACCTGTCAGTGATGGAGTTTGAAACAGAAGCTGGGGATGGAGGATTGAGTGATAGTGGTGCTCGCTGCGGGCGGTCGGGGGCGTAATGGGTGCCCCTTAGCAGACGCCCCTCTGTCGATGCAATTTGATCAATTAAATGATAATGGCAAAATGAACAAAAAAAGAGATAGCCAAGGATCTATCTCCGTTACGTATACGTCGACGGTCAACATTTAACGTTATTCATGACAAAAAATAACAATTGAGCTTTGGGATCAGTCACAGTCGAAGAGGCTTTGAATAATTCATCGTTAGCTGTTGCCAAAATGTCCTCCTTGATCGGTGGTGGCTATATTCCTAGACCAGTTCTGTAGCATGAATACACTATTATTCAGTCTTTTGACCTAAATGTATATAAATATCACGATGCTGTGCTCTCTGTTGTAATCAATCCAGTATTTAATTATCTACTTGATAATTGGGAGATATTTCGCTGTACAGCGGGTCACAGCGTAGCTGCCACCTTACACACACCAATGGGATACTCCACTCGTGGTGCTGCGACACCAATGCGATACTCCACTTGTGGTGCTGCGACACCAATGGGATACTCCACTTGTGGTGCTGCGACACCAATGGGATACTCCACTTGTGGTGCCGCGACACCAATGGGGATACTCCACTCGTGGTGCTGCAACATCAATAGGATACTCCACTCGTGGTGCTGCGGCACCAGCATTAGCATGTTGCTGCCACATTCACCAGTCTCACCCCGGCTTGGCATCGCGTTCAAGTAGAGAGTCCCTGATTCAAGTAGGAGAGACCACGAACAAAGCTGAGGTACTCGTCCATATTCTCTCGCCTCTACAATGACCAATATTCCTGCTCCGATTTTTTTTATTCATGACTTAATGCACAGTAAATTTTCAACGGATCCTCGGACTGCACTCGTGACCAGAGTGTATGTTGCGGGGGTACAAGCCTTACCCTTTAGCACAGAAGAGCTAAGTTGTGTGAGTGTGAGCGTATGAGGGTGTGAGGTGCGCTTTGCCGTCGGCCACCCCTCTTTCTGGGGGATGCGGCCTAGTGTCTGTATCTGTATAATTTTGTTGCGGTTTAATCCCACCACATTCTTACTACAATTATCCCTAAAATCTACACAATGTCTCACCTCACCCTCATCTCTCACCCCCATACCCGCCCCCCTCCTCCCGCGCCGGTGTGCGGGAATCACTGCCCTGACGAGCCTTTTGTCCCGCACTAAAAGGTGTGAACGCGCCTCACTCCCGCAACAATTAAGCCTGGCGGCCGGTGCAGGAATTACTCTACCATCTCTTTATTTCGCGGCTTTTTGGGGAGTCGTGGGAAAGCTGGTCCCTCGGTCGGCGCTCGCCCAGATTGTGTTGCGGGACGGCGGCCAATTTGCCGCCATCTTTTCCTGAGGTTAGTTCCGAGATCTGTGCTTTGCAATTGAGTATGGAGCAGGTGTGGAGTGAATTAGTTCTGTGTGGAGTGAACATGGAGCAGGTGTGGAGTGAATTAGTTCTGTGTGGAGTGAACATGGAGCAGGTGTGGCGTGAATTAGTTCTGTGTGGAGTGAAGATGGACAGGTGTGGAGTGAATTAGTTCTGTGTGGAGTGAACATGGAGCAGGTGTGGAGTGAATTAGTTCTGTGTGGAGTGAACATGGAGCAGGTGTGGAGTGAATTAGTTCTGTGTGGAGTGAACATGGAGCAGGTGTGGAGTGAATAAGTTCTGTGTGGAGTGAACATGGAGCAGGTATGGAGTGAATTAGTTCTGTGTGGAGTGAACATGGAGCAGGTGTGGAGTCAATTAGTTCTGTGTGGAGTGAACATGGAGCAGGTGTGGAGTGAATTAGTTCTGTGTGGAGTGAACATGGAGCAGGTGTGAAATCAATTAGTTCTGTGTGGAGTGAACATGGAGCAGGTGAGGAGTGAACATGGAGCAGGTGAGGAGTGATTAGTTCTGTGTGGAGTGAACATGGAGCAGGTGAGGAGTAATTAGTTCTATGTGGAGTGAACATGGAGCAGGTGAGTCAATTAGTTCTGTGTGGAGTGAACATGGAGCAGGTGAGGAGTGATTAGTTCTGTGTGGAGTGAACATGGAGCAGGTGAGGAGTGAATTAGTTATGTGAGGAGTGAACATGGAGCAGGTGTGGAGTGAATTAGTTCTGTGTGGAGTGAACACGGAGCAGGTGAGGAGGGAATTAGTTATGTGTGGAGTGAACATGGAGCAGGTGTGGAGTGAATTAGTTCTGTGTGGAGTGAACACGGAGCAGGTGAGGAGTGAATTAGTTCTGTGCGGAGTGAACATAGAGCAGGTGTAGAGTCAATTAATTCTGTGTAAAGTGAACATGGAGCAGGTGTAGAGTGATTAGTTCTGTGTGCAGTGATTAGTTCTGTGTGGAGTGAATTAGTTTTGTGTGGAGTGGAGTGAGGTAATTTAAGGAAGAATGATCATGATCCTTGTGGAATAGAGTTTGTTCACAATTTAGTTTCTTTCACTTTCATCCAAGACGATTTTGTGTGTAGCTACAACGGATGGCAGCTGGTGGAGAGGAATGGTGTGTGACTGCAATGAATAGCAGCTGGTGGAGAGGAATGGTGTGTGCCTGCAATGAATAGCAGCTGGTGGAGAGGAATGGTGTGTGACTGCAATGAATGGCAGCTGGTGAAGAAATGGTGTGTGACTGCAATGAATGGCAGCTGGTGGAGAAATGGTGTGTGACTGCAATGAATAACAGCTGGTGGAGAGGAATGGTGTGTGACTGCAATGAATAACAGCTGGTGGAGAGGAATGGTGTGTGACTGCAATGAATGGCAGCTGGTGAAGAAATGGTGTGTGACTGCAATGAATGGCAGGTGGTGGAGAAATGGTGTGTGACTGCAATGAATAGCAGCTGGTGGAGAGGAACGGTATGTGACTGCAATGAATGGCAGCTGGTAGAGAGGAATGGTGTGTGACTGCAATGAATGGCAGCTGGTGTAGAGGAATGGTGTGTGACTGCAATTAATGGCAGCTGGTGGAGAGGAATGTTTGATTACCGGTTATTTCGATGCAGGTACAATCACTGTTAAAAATCCATTTTTTTTTAATATTTCACCTTAGATTGAATTTTTGTTATTGTAAACCAGCGAGTGCTCTGGACGTAGACCAGCGAGTGCTCTGGACGTAGACCAGCGAGTGCTCTGGACGTAGACCAGCGAGTGCTCTGGACGTAGACCAGCCATACTTT
>SDVV010031894.1:0-11494 GCA_016164225.1 Gammarus roeselii
GAGAATGATATCAGTTTACTATGGCCTCGCCAGCTTGTTACTCAGCAAACTAGTCAAGAGAATGATATCAGTTTACTATGGCCTCGCCAGCTTGTTACTCAGCAAACTAGTCAAGAGAATGATATCAGTTTACTATGGCTTCGCCAGCTTGTTACTCAGCAAACTAGTCAAGAGAATGATATCAGTTTACTATGGCCTCGCCAGCTCGTGAAGTCGCCAACATAACCACAGATCCACCGCTTAACGGAACTCAGTAATCGTTGATCCCGTCAACACCAAGCAAGATTGGATAAATCTACATTCGCAGAGGTTTTCAAAGCTAATTGCGAACCACTTTCAATTCATTATAACCCCCTTATTGGTTCAAGCGATCATTACACTGAATAACTTCAAAAAGAGTACTAACAAACTATTATCAGCCTATTAGACCCCCAAGACCGCCCAGACCGGCGCTAGGCCATACAAAAATGAACTCTTCTTGTGAACAGGCAATCAATTCCACCCTGAACTCCCGCAACGTCCCAGCCCAGGCCTTAGCAGTGCCAGCAACAAAACAACGCATCATAGCCCAGCAGAGCGCCAGCCAGACATGAGAGAACAAGAACAATGAGACGGAGGTCAAGTCAAACACGTAGATGAAATCCACGTAGCATATTAACTACTTATATTAGGTAATAATCTACTCGTATTACGTAGCAGCCCCTGTACATTACGATATCACGGCATGTGTGCGATCAAAACGTCTTTGGCTTGCCAATGTTTATCTCCGTGCTCAGTCTGTTCACATGACGCCGCCACCACCACTACAGTCTCCCACCACTCCAATAAGAGAGAGGCTTGGTGCCCTGACCTGCCGCCGCCCTGTCCCGGGACCACGCCCTGCCTTTTATCGGGATTACTGTCGGGGCAGGAGGCTCGTCAGGGCCTACACACTTCCATGGGGCACTGACACCTGCCACGCAGCTGCTCCTCAGGTGGAATGCGTGTGTTTTGGTAGGATGCGGTGATAACACACGTTCCTAGAGACATGTACTGTAGAAGCGCTCTTATAAGCATGCTCTTGCCCTCAAGTATGTGCTTGTAAGCAAGATCTTGCCCAAATGAAGGCTGTTCAAAATCAGCTCTCAGCCTCTGCTACGCCGATTGTAAATAATTATTATCAGTAGTACTATCTTCAGAGCCGGTACCATGTAGCAGTTTTTGCCGCACACGCCTTCTCAGGTCCTCTCCTGAACGCAGTCTCTCTCTGGGTAGAGACAAGTGTCATCAATCGTCATTAGATGGCAAAAGACCCCCTACTTAATAAATTATCAGATACCACGAGTGTTATAACACTCCGTTTTTACGCTTATAACATGTAGCTAAAGTTTGAGTTTCTCACGGTGCGAGCAGCTGGGTAGGGCTACCATCTCTCGAAAGTGCTTTCTTCAGCAAACAGATGTGTTCCCTCGGATTAGGTTACTCGTCCAAGACCCTTCGTCAAGTGGGGGGGATAATTTGTGCCTGCCTACCATCGTAAGGAGATCAGCAGTTTTGTGCCCGGTATGAAAAGAACACAAAAAGCCATATGCTTATTCTAATTTAGGGCGGAGTCTGCTACTCTACATAGTTCGTGGCGAGGCCAATAACAATCAAAGAATTAGGATGACACGCCCCTGTAGAGTATAGTAAACTGTAAGACCATCCCTCGTTGGACAGTTCGTGCTTCTATTTTTAGATCAGGCGAGCCTCCCTTTCTGGCACTTCAGGTCTTTTCGGCAGTGTGGAGATGGGGACAGCAGGGAACACATCTTGTTCACGACGCACAGTTTTTTTTTAGTCTCTTTTACTCGTTTATAACTATAAGCCTTAGTGTTCGTGCAATGTTCAACTGACAGTTATATTAGCTACACAATATTAACCATACACCTTTACCACGTTTTACTGCTGCCCGCATTCATGTGTTCTTGTTTTATTATTCAAAATTATCTGAAAACATGTCGCCTACTAATCTAACATTTGAACCACCTATAAGTCTTAATTAACGACTAGTAACAATAAACGATTATAACACGAGCTTTCAACACAAAAACCCATTTCGGCTCCCACAAGTGTACGACCATTGGGCAGCAGGACTTCATTGAACACTGGAGGGGGGCAGCAGGACTTCATTGAGTACTGGAGGAGGCACGCCTTCTCCACTACCCAAAGAAGTCCTGCTGCCCCCCTCAAGAGTACAATGAAGTCCTGCTGCCCCCTTCCAGTGCCCAATGAAGTCCTGCTGCCCAATGAAGTCCTGCTGCTCCCTCTTCAGTGCCCAATAGAGTCCTGCTTCCCACTCCAGTGCCCAATGAAGTCCTGCTGCCTCCCACCAGTGCCCAATGAAGTCCTGCTACACCCCTCTAGTGGCCGTTGAAGTCCTGCAGCCCCATGAAGGCCTGCTGCTTCCCCTTCAGTGCCAAATGAAGTCCTGCTTCCCCCTCCAGTGCCCAATGAAGTCCTGCTGCCTCCCCTCCAGTACCTAATGAACTCCTGCTGCCCCCTTCAGCGCCCAATGAAGTCCCTCTGCCCCCTCTCCAGTGCCCAATGGAGTCCTGCTGCCCCCCCCCTCCAGTGCAATGAATGCCTGCTGCTCTCTCCAGTGGCCAATGAAGTCCCCCCATCCAGTGACAAATGAAGTCCTGCTGCCCCCCCTCCAGTGGCAAATGAAGTCCTGCTGCCCCACTCCAGTGCCAAATGAAGTCTTGCTACCCCCTCTAGTACCAAATAAAGTCTTGCTGCCCCCCTCTAGTACCAAATGAAGTCCTGCTGCTCCCTCCAGCGCCCATTGAAGTCCTGCTGCTCCCCCCTCCAGGGCCTTATGAAGTCCGGCTGCTCCCCCTCCAGTGCCCACCGAAGTCCTGCTGCCCCCCTCCAATACCCAATGAAGTCCTGCTGCTCCCTCCAGGGTCCAATGAAGTCTTGCTGCCCCCTCTAGTGCTCAATGAAGTCATGCTGCCTCCCTCCAGTACACAATGAAGTCCAGCTGCTCCCTCCAGCGCCCAATGAAGTCCTGCTGCCCCTACCCACTCCAGTGCCCAACAGAATCCTGCTGCCTTCTCCAGTGCTCGACGAAATACTGCCGCCAAAAGTTCTGCCGGGTTTTGTTATTGGACGATGACCGCACCCGTTGGCCGTAACTTTTTAGTTGAACAATAATTAGGGTTAAAAGGAGTGTAAATAGCCGGCCAGCGCATGCGCGTAGAGTTAGGCGTGTAAACAGCTGGCCAGCGCATGCGCGTAGGGTTAGAAGCAGTGTAAATAGCCGGCCAGCGCATGCGCGTAGAGTTAGGAGTGTAAATAGCTGGCCAGCGCATGCGCGTAGGATTAAAAGCAGTGTAAATAGCCGGCCAGCGCATGCGCGTAGAGTTAGGCGTGTAAACGGCTGGCCAGCGCATGCGCGTAGAGTTAGGCGTGCAAACAGCTGGCCAGCGCATGCGCGTAGAGTTAGGCGTGTAAACAGCTGGCCAGCGCCTGCGCGTAGAGTTAGGCGTGTAAACAGCTGGCCAGCGCATGCGCGAAGTACTTTTCACTGCAGGACTGACAGGAACAAGAGGAGTTCCAGTGGAACATCACAGAGGGAAGGTTGGATTTAAGATACTACGCGCAGGTATGGTTGGAGGAGGTGCTCACGATCTCGACCAGTCTAGTTTTGTAGGGAGGTAAAAAGATTCCCTAGTTTCGGTTCTGTCTACAAAACAAAGGCTGTTCAACAGATAACGTCGACATCAATTGGATCTAGTGTATTGGCGCAGTGCTATCTATATTACCGTACCAACGAAGACAACAAAGGCTGTTCAACAGATAACGTCGACATCAATTGGATCTAGTGTAATGGCGCAGTGCTTCCTATATTACCGTACCAACGGAGACAACAAAGGCTGTTCAACAGATAACGTCAACATCAATTGGATCTAGTGTAATGGCGCAGTGCTTCCTATATTACCGTACCAACGGAGACAACAAAGGCTGTTCAACAGACAACGTCGACATCAATTGGATCTAGTGTAATGGCGCAGTGCTTTCTATATTACCGTACCAACGGAGACAACAAAGGCTGTAGACAGCGTCGACATCAATTGGATCTAGTGTAATGGCGCAGTGCTTTCTATATTACCGTACCAACGGAGACAACAACGGTGGTTCGACAGCCCAAAGGCCGATTTCCAGGAATTGACTCGTATAACGAGTTTCAGTGCGGATTAACAGACTTTATCATTTACCGTACAGCCAACCAAATGATGTTCAACATGAAAGATCGTCTTGAGCATTCAGCCAGCCATGCATTAGAGGGAGGAAACAATGACAGGCTGACCATGGATAGCAACACGGGCACCTCATTCTCATCACAAGCCTCCCTTTAGCCGACACCTCCAAGGAACTTTCTCTCACTGAGTCACATCATTAACGTTTCCGCTCTCGTGTTCGTTTATGTAAACCTTAGAATCAATTAATTTGCATTGCATATGATTTTTTTCATGGGAAATAACACCTTTTAAAATCTTCGTGACAAAACGGATTTTGCACACAGTCCCAACAATATTTGAGATACCAAGCTGTTAAAACATCAAATTCGATCGCTATAGATACAAAGACGAATATCAGGAAGGGTGCCTTCAAACTTAACCTAAAATGATTCCTGTTTCAGCTTGTACGTGCAGGAGTTGAATTGTAATTCACTGACTTAAATGCAATATACCATGTCATCTATTTTTATTCATCAGTGATATTTCAAGGATACTTCGTTCAGTTCCTACCTGTTCATACACTCAAACTTCATTCAGTTCCTACCTGTTCATACACTCAAACTACATACACTCAAACTTCATTCAGTTCCTACCTATTCATACACTCAAACTTCATACACTCAAACTTCATTCAGTTCCTACCTATTCATACACTCAAACTTCATACACTCAAATTTCATTTAGTTCCTACCTATTCATACACTCAAACTTCATACACTCAAACTTCATTTAGTTCCTACCTGTCCATACACTCAAACTTCATACACTCAAACTTCATTTAGTTCCTACCTGTCCATACACTCAAACTTCATACACTCAAACTTCATTCAGTTCCTACCTATTCATACATTCAAACTTCATGCACTCAAACTTCATTCACTTCCCACCTGTTCAAACACTCAAACTTCTTTCAGTTCCTGCCTATTCATACACGCAAACTTCATACAATCAGAATTCATTCAGTTCCTACCTGTTCATACACTCAAACTTCCTCTTCTCTTCAACAAGTAGAAACCTGCTTAATTATCAATTCCATATTTTGTTCAATTATCCACCCCATCTTTTATGACTCATTGAACTGTTTTCTTCGTGTGCAAGTGTCACGTTAACAACATAGTTTGTATTGAACTGTTTTCTTCGTGTGCAAGTGTCACGTTAACAACATAGTTTGTATTGAACTATTTTCTTCGTGTGCAAGTGTCACGTTAACAACATAGTTTGTATTGAACTGTTTTCTTCGTGTGCAAGTGTCACATAGTTTGTATTGAACTGTTTTCTTCGTGTGCAAGTGTCACGTTAACAACATAGTTTGCATTGAACTGCTTTCTTCGTGTGCAAGTGTCACGTCAACAAAATAGTTTGTATTGAACTGTTTACTTCGTGTGCAAGTGTCACGTTAACAAAATAGTTTGTATTAAACTGTTTACTTCGTGTGCAAGTGTCACGTTAACAAAATAGTTTGTATTAAACTGTTTTCTTCGTGTGCAAGTGTCACGTTAACAAAATAGTTTGTATTAAACTGTTTTCTTCGTGTGCAAGTGTCACGTTAACAATGTAGTTTGTTTCTAAATATTGTTTTCGTATACCAAACATTATGTGAGTAACTGGAATATACAAACTCATGCTGGACATTTTTTATTAGCAGTATTCGTATCAAATGAGAGTTAAAACAGTAAATTGTCATGGTTAAGTAAACGTCGGTTGACCTTACTTCCTTTAACTGATTTTTTTTGCAATCAATAATCCAATGCAACGGTTATATAAGTTTTGATATATTGAAAAATAAAGAATCGAGAGTGTCTTCTAACAACGTCCATCAACTTGGGGGATGTCGAGGTCAATTTACTCACTAAAAGCCACAAACCGGCCGCCGACAGATGCGCTGTCACGAATTTACTTTATCTCTCGTTTCGCATATAAAAACTAAGTTTGATGTATTATACCTAAGTATTGAAAACCCATTGCCAGACTATGGTATTTAATGATTTAATTATAATAATAATAATAATAATAATAACCTTAAAAGTTACAAGTTAATATTACGTACTTCCAAGTAGCAAATGTTTGTCTCCAGAACAGCTCACGCTGACGAAGACTAGGTACATATCATCAATGTAGTCTGATATTTTGTTGATTTGTCAACCCATCATTATACCAAGATAAATTGTAAATGTTTAAAAAACGTTTGGAAACGTCGAAGTTGGGTTTCAACACAGTTTTTTGAGATAAAAAATACGAGGAACATCACATTATTAAAGTATCCACAGCTGGGCGTGCCATCATGCGTCTTTTGCTAAAAGGTGACCGCGACTAGACGCACCATTATCGTGTGGGCTCTCCTTCGGTGAGGGTGGGGCGCAGGCCGCCCCACAGCTGAGTCACGTCGCCCCACCCTAAGCCATAGTGAGAGCTGAACGGAACAGTCAATGTTTTTTGGTAAAGATTTTGTGATGCAAACAGGCAGTCAGGAAAGAATTGATGGAAATCTTATTACACCTTGAACATATATGAATAACATCTAATAAATATCTGAGGTAATATAACTCGACAGCAAAGAGTAGGGCTACATTTACCTTCATGTTTTATACACTGAGATGGTACTGAGATAGTGTTACCCTCGCTCCCCATCATCCCAGGCACACCCCAAAGGTTACCTTCGCTCCCCATCACCTTGGCACACCCTTAAGTTATTCTCACTCATCATCCCTGGCTCACCGCAAAGGTCACCCTCGCTCCTCATCATCCCTGGCTCACCACAAAGGTTACCCTCGCTCCTCATCATCCCTGGCACACCGCAAAGGTTACCCTCGCTCCCCATCACCTTGGCACACCCTTAAGTTATTCTCACTCATCATCCCTGGCTCACCGCAAAGATTACCCTTGCTCCCCACCATGCCTGGCTCACCGCAAAGGTTACCTTCGCTCCCCATAATCCCTGGCTCAACGCAAAGGTTACCTTCGCTCCTCATCATTCCTCGCTCCCCATCTTCCCTGGCTCATCGCAAAGGTTACCCTTTCTCCCCATCATACCTGGCTTACCGCAAAGGTTACCCTCGCTCCCCATCATTTCTGGCTCACCGCAAAGGTTACCCTCGCTCCCCATCATCCCTGGCTCACCGCAAAGGTTACCCTCGCTCCCCATCATCCCTTGCTCACCACAAAGGTTACCGTCGCTCCCCAGCATCCCTGGCTCACCGTAAAGGCTACCCTCGCTCCCCATCATCCCTGGCTCACCGCAAAGGTTACCCTCGCTCCCCATCATCCCTTGCTCACCACAAAGGTTACCGTCGCTCCCCATCATCCTTGGCTCACCGCAAAGGCTACCCTTGCTCCCCATCATCCCTGGCAAACAAGAAAGGAAAGCAGAGGGATGTTGACAACACACCGGCCTAAAAATAATCGCGTCCACAAGGGCATCTGGCAAGAACCCTCGCATTCCGCGGCTGTTTGCCCTTAACCCAGTTATGAGGGAAAGATGTTAGGGCCGCCCTCGGGGGCTGAGATGGTACACATAGCCTCCCTGTCCTTCGAACAGGCGCCAACCTCACGGCTTTGACATGTCAATGGGACAAGTGTGGCAAGGTGCGCTGAGCACGTGCTTTACAGGCGTTGGTACAGGACTGCGAAGGTCATCTCATGCAACATGTGGAGCCAAGTAGGGTAACAAAAAATGAAAGGAGAAAAGCTTAAGCAATTCAATTCGCGCATTTATTGAAAGCGTAGAGAAAACATTTATTGGAACAATGAGCTGACAACTGATTCCATAGATGTACGATACACCGAAAGGGCTTTACCCTAAACATTGCTTACGTCAGGATATATGCCGGAATGCACAAAGTACAATAGGAACACATTTGTGATGTAATAAAGCCTGTGCCGTCATGCACAGCAGCCTGTTTCTGAGCGAAGCGAATGAATGGCGTAGGTGTAGCCTGTATAACCAATACACGCTACAGCGTGCGATTACACGGATGGAAGTCATGAGGGGCGAGGCAATGCAGAGATGGACAATCATGAGGGGCGAGGCAATACAGAGAGTGACAGTCATGAGGGGCAAGGCAATGCAGAGATGAACAGTCATGAGGGGCGAGGCAATGCAGAGATGGACAGTCATGAGGGGCGAGGCAATGCAGAGATGGACAGTCATGAGGGGCAATGCAGAGATGGACAGTCATGATGGGGCGAGGCAATGCAGAGATGGACAGTCATGATGGGGCGAGGCAATGCAGAGATAGACAGTCATGAGGGGCGAAGCAATGCAGAGATGGACAGTCATGAGGGGCGAGGCAATGCAGAGATGGACAGTCATGATGGGGCGAGGCAATGCAGAGATGGACAGTCATGATGGGGCGAGGCCATGCAGAGATGGACAATCATGGCGGGGCGAGGCAATGCAGAGATGGACAGTCATGAGGGGCGAGGCAATGCAGAGATGGACAGTCATGAGGGGCGAGGCAATGCAGAGATGGACAGTCATGGCGGGGCGAGGCAATGCGGAGATGGACAGTCATGAGGGGCGAGGCAATGCATAGATGGACAGTCATGATGGGGCGAGGCAATGCAGAGATCTCAGGCAGCCTGTGCAGCAAACAGAAAGGCAGAAAGAAGTGGAGGGCAAATACAGCCCGTAGACCACAGTTGAACGGCGTCATGATACTGTATATGCTCAGTTCAAAGCTGTTTGGTAGATGGTTACACACTTATCCAATACAACTCAGTCAACACGATAAACAAACTTTCCCTTAGACGAGTTGGATTACGGCATATTCGCGAGATGATGGGGTGAAGTGGCTACTCTCGCTCGTCACCATGCCTGATACACCATACACCACAGGGCCGGTGCATGACGCAGCAGCGTGGCTGTCATTCGCGAGATGATGGGTTGAAGTGGCTACCCTCGCTCGTCACCCTCCCTGGTACACCGCAGAGCCGGTGAATGACGCTACAGCGTGGCTGTCATTCGCGTGATGATTGGGTGGAATGGCTGTTGTGATCAACCTCAGCTAGCAGATATATTTATGTATCAATGTCTATCCAGGTATTCCCGTAAAGCTTGAGTCTTTCGCACTGCGCGAGAAACAGTGTAGGTTTGTCAACCCTAGCTAAGGTTACACGGTGGAAAACCTTTTCTTTGCATATTTCCCAGCAACTTCTTAAGTGTTTCTTTTAGCAAACGGCAGTTTGCCCCCATATTAGATTACTTGACCGAGAGACGTCGTCAAGTGTATCCAATTTGTCATATTTGTGAATGTCACTCAAAAAGTAAGCAAGTCAGCAATTTGGTGCCGTGTATTTGATAACGAAGGAAAAAATTGTTGAGTCGCTGTTCAGATGCAACTGCGAAACAAGGAGACAATAACGAAATACTGCCTCAGTAATAGTGAACCAATGCTATTGATACGGAACCTGCATATCTGGTGATGCTGAGTAGTTCAGTGGAATTTGCTGTTTTTCCCAACCAAAATTTTGTTACCGAGGATAGAAGGGTGAAAATGCGCTCTTCATTAACGGGCAAAGGGCAGAATTTAATTCGCTTGCTTATGGAGTACCTTTTCCAACAACCATCCCTCTCAGCCGTTTATAGCCACGAGTTAACTGGAGTGTCTTCGAAATTGGACGACTATTACCGACACTTTAAGGAGGTTTAGCCTGGAAACCATCACAATAGTAGTGGACAGTGGTTGCGAGTGGGAACATTGGGAACAATATAATAACTACACGAGAAGTTAATAGAACGGGTCAAAGTAGGGGTCACGAAACAGCACCAGCAATGTAACAGCACCAGCAATGTAACAGCACCATCACTGTAACAGCACCATCACTGTAACAGCACCATCACTGTAACAGCACCATCACTGTAACAGCATCATCACTGTAACAGCACCATCACTGTAACAGCACCATCACTGTAACAGCACCATCACTGTAACAGCACCATCACTGTAACAGCACCATCACAGTAACAGCACCATCACAGTAACAGCACCATCACAGTAACAGCATTATCACTGTAACAGCATTATCACTGTAACAGCATCATCACTGTAACAGCATCATCACTGTAATAGCACCATCTTTGTAACAGAACCATCACTGTCATAGCATCATCACTGTAACATCACCATCACTGTAACAGCATTATCACTGTAACAGCATTATCACTGTAACAGCACCATCACTGTAACAGCACCATCACTGTAACAGCACCATCACTGTAACAGCACCATCACTGTAACAGCACCATCATCGTAATAACACCATATTTGTAACAGAACCATCACTGTACCAGCACCTTCACTGTAACAGCACCATCACTGTAACAGCATCATCACAGTAACAGCACCATCACTGTAAAAGCACTCGTATACCGAAATGAAGCCTCGATGAACTGACTCTTGCATCATATCGCTATGGTTATCATGACTTACCGGTAAAAAGTATTGCACAACCAACAAGGAATAATAAATGCGTAACACTCCGTACACAGTGCGGGTACCCGGCGCTTGCATCCGGCAGAAGTGGACCTTCTGAGGATTGATTACTACGCTGTCAGCATTACAGACGGATTTTCCCGGATCATTGGTTTAGGAATTGAGTGGGTTAATTACAATGGCAATTCAGCAGGTAGTTAGCCCACATATCAGGTCACCTAATGACCCGTGAAAATCCTTTGATAGATGAGGACTTGGAACTTAGTACAATTCAATCTATACCTCCCTCCCGCCCTCGGGTCTCGTCGTGTCTTGCCCTTGCCTCTCGTCGTGCCCCGCCCTTGCCTCTCGTCGTGCCCCGCCCTTGCCTCTTGTCGTGTCCGCCCTTGCCTCTCGTCGTGTCCCGCCCTTGCCTCTCGTCGTGTCCGCCCTTGCCTCTCGTCGTGTCCCGCCCTTGCCTCTCGTCGTGTCCGCCCTTGCCTCTCGTCGTGTCCCGCCCTTGCCTCTCGTCGTTTTCTGACCTTGCCTCTCGTCGTGCCCCGCCCTTGCCTCTCGTCGTGCCTTGTTCATGCCTCTTGTCATGTCCGCTCTCACCTCTCGTCGTGCCCCGCCCTTGCCTCTCGACCGGGCCTTGTTCTTGCCTCTTGTCATGTCCGCTCTTGCCTCTCGTCGTGTCCGCCCTTGCCTCTTGTCGTGTCCGCCCGTACCTCTCGTCGTGCCCCGCCCTTGCCTCTCGTCGTGTCCGCCCTTGCCTCTCGTCGTGCCCCGCCCTTGCCTCTCGTCGTGCCCCGCCCTTGC
>SDVV010031895.1:0-11494 GCA_016164225.1 Gammarus roeselii
TGGTCATCTTGGCGAGGCTGATGTTCTTGGCAGATGTAGTCTTGGTCTCCGGTGTTCTGGAGGGGATGCTGGTCCCTCCCGAATGGAGTTTCTTCAGACTCCCCATCGGCCCCCTGGTTCGCGCCAGGGGCCAGGGAGTTAACTTTAGAGGCCTCTTGACCGGCTTTACCGAGTTTACTTTAATTTAGATTAATTTAGATAATGCAAGCAAACGTGCGGTTTAAGGTCCCAGCACAAACTAGGGACCAGCCTGTGCTATATAGGGGGTTCTCAGTTAGTATTCGGTACGGGAACAATTTCAATTTCATTCAGCTGAAACTCAGGAATTATAGGAACAGCTATCGTTTTACCGGGATTAACAACGTTACACACTAACAAACCAGAGTCCTCTATCCATAGATAGGGCAACTATGATCTGAACTTCGTTAACTCTTTACTCAAGGTTCGCATGTTCTGCTTGCCATCACTTGTGAGTAGCTCCCTCAAGTGTCTGATTTCAGGATCCAACAATTGAAACTGCTAGAACGCTTCAGGACCATCTGTCATGAACAACTGGCCAATCTCTGCTCTTTCTAACACCAACTCTGCGTTTATTAGCTTGTGCAACCTGTACTTTCTGTGTAGGTTTAAAAGATGTACGACTAGACTTTGAACCTTGATCCTTGGATATTGTCGAATCATTCAAACTACGAGACAACTCCAAATTTTGATCACTAAGAGAAACAGGAATCAAACAATCAGCATGCACACTGCTCAACTTCTTAAGTAGAAGTAGTTGTTGCTTCACTTTTCCACCGGAGTCCCAACGCTAAGTTAATGCAGACTCCCACGCAGGGCAATTGGAGAGTGGCAAAGTAGGTGCAGCGTAGATTACGAGCAGGTTCAACGCAGATTCCGAGTAGTTCCAACATAGATACAGAATAAGTTCAACACAGACACAGAGTAGATCTAACACAGATACGAAGTAGGTCCAACGTAGATACAGAGTAGGTTTAACGCATAGTTACCGAGTAGGTTCAACGCAGATACCGAGTAGGTCTCTGCGCTAACATTTTTTTTCACTCAAGCATTTTGGGGTTGGAGTAGGGTGGCAGATGTGTCTCAGGTCCCAAAAGAGCCCGACAAATCCCGGAAGGTACCCCAAGTCCCCCGAGCTCTCCGGGTACCCTCGTCTTAGCTCATCTCGGCTTGTCTCGAATCACCTCGGACAGTCTCGGCTCGCCACGTGACCAACTCGACTCGCCTCAACATGCTTCGACTGATCTCGACTCACCTCGACCTGCCTCGACGCGACCCTTGCCCTCTGCGCCAGTAATCCGTGGACTGCAATGGTCAACTGTTCTACTGAAGCATTTCATATATATACGTTTTTCTGTCTATTACAGATACAAAGTAGGTTCAACTTAGATACAGAGTAGGTTTAACACATTGTTACCGAGGAGGTTCAACGTAGACACAGAGTAGAGAGTAGGTTCAACGCAGATACTGAGTAGGTCTCTGCACTAATATTTTTTTTTCACTCAAGCATTTTGGGGTGTGAGTGGGGTAGCAGAGGTGTCTCGGGTCTCAAAATAGCCCGACAAATTCCGGAAGGTCCCCCAAGTCCCCCGGGTGCCTCGAGCTCACCGGGTCCTCTCGTCTTAGCTCATCTCGTGTTGTCTCGACTCACCTCAGACAGTCTTGGCTCGTCGCGCGACCAACTCGACTCGCCTCAACATGTTCGACTGATCTCGACGCACCTCGACCAGCCTCGACGCGACCCTTGCCCCCTGCGCAAGTAATCCGTGGACTGCAATAGTCAACTGTTCAAAGAAGCATTTGACACATATAATTTTTTCTGTGTATGGGTTTTACAGCGTGGGGATGGGGAGCCGGGGGCGCCAGGGTTCAGAGGGGCCTCAAACAGGTCCCAAAGTTCCTCAAGAGGGTCAGATGGGAGTTCCAAAGGGCCCCGGAAGGGCCCAAGTGGATCCCTCTGAATCCTCCAGGTCTTCCAAGTTCCGGGTTCCCGCAAGCACCCCCCCACTCCCGGGTCACTTAGTCTCAGCCAGCCTCGATTTGTCTCAACTCATCGCCCCACCAGTCGACTCGTCTCCACATGCCTCTGCCTGCCTCGACTCGCCTCGTCCCCTCTACGTACAGTGCCGTTCAAGACTTTCGCTCTCTAAGATCGACGTAAGCATTATTTCACCGTTTAGCCATCAAAACGCCTAGCTGTGCTTGGGCATTTATTAGGCGCCCAGGGAAAGCGCAAATTCTCTCACTATAGGTCTGGACTAGACTAACTAACACAGAGCATAGTCCACCTAGGGCCCCTGCGGGCGTCTAATGCTACATATTTCTATAATCAATAGAAATAGATCACCATGAAAAAAAGGCAGAGAAAAATAATAGAGCCCAAGCAAGCAGAAATAATAAAATACTAAATAAAGTGTTAATGATCTATAAAATGAATAATCATCCATCCACCCAAAGCTTAACTTCTTAACTGGAGTTTTCACTCTCACGATTTGGTCAGACGGAAAATACACTACTATCTCCCATCCGAACGCATCAGAAAAAGTTTGAGCCGTGTCAAAAGTTGGGAGCACCTCCTGATTGTACATACTGCGATTTTTTTCGTCATCAGCAAATTTTTTAAAAACATATCTGACAGGATTGTTTAATACTGCGTCAACAGAAAATTCCCGAAAGATATCCACATTTTCTAAATTTCTGTCAATACTGCAACTTAATGCTTCAAAGGAGTTGAACCCACCAGGAACTTTACCAATCTTGAATTTCTTCAGAAAGTTATCAGCTACAGGGTGATACTCTGACGGATCTTCAGGTATTTTCCACGGAAACACAGCTCGACAAACAATCTGCTACTATGTTAGACTTCCCTGGTAGGTATTTCAATTCAAAATATCTGATCGATAAGTCTTCTAAAGTTCGCAGTAATCGGTCATCTACTCTCTTCATCTGGTTTAAATAAGCCAATGGCTTGTGATCGGTGCGTATCACGTAATGTCTCCCGTAAAGGTAAACTCGGAAATAGTTAACCGCAAATCTAATCGCAGCGAGTTCCCTATCTGTAGTACTGTGTCGCACCTGCGCTTTTTTAGAAGCAGCCCCTGCATAGGCAAGAACGCGCTCAAAACCTTCTTGCATCTGAGACAAAACGGCTCTGGCGCCAGTAGCACTAGCATCTACCGTCAGAACAAAAGGACTATCAGTTACGAAACCGGAGAAAGCCAAAATTGGGTCACTAGCTTAACTCTCATTGACTCAACGAAATGCTCCGTCCGCTAAATCTGACCACTTGAAAAATTTGGCCGCAGTCAACGCATACAAAGGCGCCATGAGCTCGGCAAAATTTTCAAAAAATCTTTTGTAATAGTTCACCATACCATTGAATGATTTTAACTGGCGAACTGTCTTCGGAGCAGGAAAAACTAGCTTTGTCTGAACATTGTACGGTAGTGGTTGAATTCCTTGTCTTCCCACTATATGACCTCAGTAATTCACCTCCGAACAAAACAGATCCCACTTAGGTACGCTCAGCTTCAGACCATGCTCTTCCAGTCTCTCAAACACGGTATTCAAGTGCTGCAAATGGCCTTCGAAATCTTTACCAACCACCAATAAGTCATCCAGGTACGATTGGGCTCGATCGAAGGGAATTACGGCCAACACAATCGACACTAATCTCGAAAAACAGGCAGGGCCGTTTGTTACGCCGAACGGCATACGCCGGTACTGATACAAGCCATCACCAGTTGAAAAGGCGGTTATCTCTTTGCTCTCTTCATTTAGAGGAATCTGATGGTATCCGGACAACAAATCTAAGGAAGAAAATTATCGGTTATCTTTGAATTGACTCACTGTGTCCGACACATTAGGTATGGGGAGCGAATCACGCTCAGTAAGGGCATTACAGCTCTTTAGTTGATGCAAATTCTCAGGGACCCGTTTTTCTTGCGAACGGGCACTAATGGTGAAGACCAAGCTTAGGAAGATGCCTTGATCTAAAAGCTTTCCAATATCATTCAACTCGTCCCGCAGCGGCCCAGGGAATCACCGGTATAGTTGTTTGGCAGGTCGAGCACCTTGCACGTCTATTTTATGAGTAACTGTAGCGGTACAACCCAGATCTAGCTCATCCCTACCTAGCACGGCACGGTGAAGCTTTAGGAACTGCCAAATTTTGTGCTTCTGTTCCAAAATCAAATCGCTTTTCTTGAAATCAATAGAATCAATCAACGAGTCAACATCGTGCTCTGCCTCATCAATTAACAAAGAGGCATCTACAAAAGACTCGATTCCTAACAGAAAAGTTGCTAACTTCTGTCCCTTCTCAACCACAACGGTTCTGTCGGATGGATTCAGCACTTCAATGTAGGTTAAGCCACCGTTCACTTTATTCAGGGACCGCGCTACCATAACTGGAGAGCGTGAACCAACAATCGGCTCTACACAGCCTTCATCATCTTCAGAAAAATCAGGAATATTAACACAGATCAAGGTACTTGATCAAAGCTCAAGAGAAACTCGGCAGGCACTACGGACTTTGTACTCGCGTTAGCCCAGCAGATGACAAGGATATTGCAAAGCAAACAACAAGCACTACGGACATAGTACTCGCGTTAGCCCAGCAGATGACAAGGATGTCGCAAAGCAAACAAGGCGGCAAAATGCAGTTGGTAACATGTTGATACGAAAATTTTCGTTTGCACCAAGGGAAGCTAAAATCCAGCTTTTCAAATCATATTGTTACCCAATTTATTGTAATGCGATGTGGAGAAAATACTTTCAATATAGCGTGAAGAAATTGACAGTGAGTTATAATTAATGACACATTTAGACGGCTGATGCAGCTCTCTCGCTCGACGTCAGCGAGCAGGGTTTTTGCTGAAAATCAATCAGATCACATCAAGGTACTGTTACGTAAAGCGGCACACAGCCTTATGACTCGAGTTATGAACTCCCCAAATGAAATTCTCGTTGCAATCTGCTCTGGTGATGCGCTCGCCGACTCGTCATTGTTGAGGCGATGGAGAGAGAGAATTACTATACGCATAGACAGGATAGAGTTGTATGCCGTAACTTGTTCTTAGTTGTGTGCGGTAATTTTATAACTTTGTTCTCACTGTAACCCTAAAATAAGATGTCTCAATTGTAATACTATGCCCATGTTGGTGGTCAATAAAGATTTTATTATTATTATTAATACCTAGCTGAGTGTTTACCATTTGATTAGATGGGCCTGCAATCAATAAAACGTGGTAAAAGGAACAGTGAAAATTCTGAATTTCTCAGTAACTAGCTTGGGCATGATGCAGCAGTTAGTTTCCACAACGAATTGTTTTAATTGAATAGAACCACACTCCATGGGTTCTCTGATATCCACATTGTACTATTCACTGGCACTAAAATGTGGTTTGTGGTTGAGTAAGCCTATATCACTAACACGTTGTATTGTGGTCAATTTGAATCAGTAACAATCGCAGGGCCGTCGTCACAACACACACTGTGTGTTGCTTTCGAGCTCCGGAGAGTAAAGAAAGCCCTCTCGGGTTCTACCTGGTAAGGCGTTGTTGCCATATTTGTCTCAACGCTTTCCTCTGAATCATTTATTCCTTCTGATGAATATGTTCCAGGGCTTTTTGTGCTTGGGTATACGTATTTATTTACCCAAAATAAATATTTGTTGCACTGGCATTATGATTAGAAGCAGTTTTGTACTAGCTGAACGGAAATGTTGTAGCTACTTACAGAGAGATACAAACAATAAGATCAAAAGAGGCAATTGCCTGATAGCAATAGGTGCGTGTGATGCACGTATAATGTGTTTAGTGCTATTATGATAATGTAGGGTCAATTGGGTACCTCTTATGAAAGCGGCAACGCCCAGGGGCAGGGAGAGGAAGATTGAGCTAATTTTAGCCCGCACAATACATAACAAGACACATCCCGACGTCGATGGAGAAAATTAGCTGAAAAACTGAGAGCGCGCTGGTGGTTGACGGATCAGTGTTGCTAACTTCCAAACTTAAACTTTTTGAAAGTTCAAAAACATAAATGTATGATACATTTTTTTAATGCTTATATTTAAATTATTGTTCTCAGGGTAGCTCTACACACACACTGTCATAGGCTGCGATTGTTTTTAGATTTGTAATTTGTTATTAAATTTTATTGTTCCATGACATGGTAAAATTGTTGGTTGAAATAATTGTTCGAGTTGCTGATGGAATATTTTCACTGGGTCCGTAGTTGATAGTTACAGGAATATAGAAGGTTGTAGTAGTACGTTGCAGCCAGTCATTCTATCTCAATCACTGCGTCATACACCAGTTTCACTTCCACTGTTGTATACTATTCCTTTCTGGACTATTGTTGTTCCTGACAATGTATTGATGTCAGAGTACCTAATTTCGTATGACCGATTTACAAGCCTATAACTATGATCTGAGTCTTTGCGTGTTTATATATACATATATTACATAATTTGTTTTCTGATAAAATATTAAATACAATGCTAATTCTACGTATGACGTCACGAGTATCTGACGTCGAACTTTGGTACAGATTGAACGCTACACCTCCACATCCTGCAGGTCCTGCCCTCTCATGTTGTCATATTCCTCCCTCCACGCGCGCTGGAACTCCTCGGCCTTGCTTTTCACATTTAGCTCACTCACTTTCCCTACCTCTCTTCCTCCTCCCACTCTTTTGTTCCCTTCCACCTATGCTCCACTCTTACTCTTTCTTTCACCAGCAGATGTTTAGACACTCCTCCACCCTCCTCTCTCAACACCTGCACATCCAACAGCCTCCTCACCACTTTCCTCGAAATCAGCACAAAATCAATCAACACTCTCTCCACCACTGCACTATGGGTCATCCTCACCCATGTTGCTTCCTTAACAGGCTATTTCCGACGACCAGCTCCTGCTCCATGCACAAACCTATAAGGTCTTCTCCACAGTCATTCCTACCAGGAACGTCATACCTTCCTATCACATTATCCACTACTGCATCTCCAACTCTTGCATTAAGGTCACCCAGTTCAACCACATTGAATTGACTTCCAAAACTCTCAATACACTCGCTCAGGTCAGTCCAAAATTTCTCTCAATCCTACTCACTCCTCTTGCTACCAGGTACGTACGCGCTCGCAAATGCCCATTTTTCTACGCCTAATTTTACTGTCACCCACATCAGACTTGAGGATTCCTCTTTCCACTCAGTGACGCTACCAGCCACTCGATCACTCAATAACAACACCACACCTTCTCTTGCCCAACCTTCATCCACGCCTGACTTTCTTCTGTAGGGGCTCGAGAAATCGAGTTCTACATTGCTCTCCTTCACATCAACTATCGTACCATTCACTTCCTGTAAATGATGTATTTACTTTTAAGGTTAAGGTTTTATATTTTAGACCATTGTATAAACTCCCATTGGAAAAGTATCGTAGATGCAGTTTTTCCTCTGTCGGCGGGAATCCCTCTGCACGTCAACTTGCCATCAAGCAGTGCGGGACTCCAGCTCAAAGTTCCCGGCGTATACTGCAAGGAACCATTCAGCAACAAGGATTTTTGACGCCAGTCAATCATCGCCATGAGCGGCAACAAGGAGTGGACGTAAGCTAATTACCACATGGGAAGCGGTACAGGATCTTGAAATGCTAAGTTCAGGATTAAAGAAAAGTTTGTTTAAATTAGGAATTACAAACATATTATAGTAATCGTTTGTGTCCGTTATTAGTCTTAGTTAAAAAGAGCAACATCTAGACAGTTTAGAAGGTAGGAAGACAAGTTTTGCATTAGAAATAACAAATATTTGGCACAGCCACATCAGCAGTCTGCCCCGTCTGGCTGTAGCCAATCACGTGTCGGCACGGCCAGAGGCTTAGGCCAGACCTTTGGCCAAGCTTCACTCAGCCTCCATCAGAGGCAGTGAAAACTTGTACGCCAGGTAATTATCTCACGTTCTAGTGCACACTGCACTTCTAGGTTTTTGCTCGACCAGTGCCGTTGGTCGTTTATCAACCGAGTTAGTTTTTTGCTCGACCGGTGTCGTTGATAGTTTTGTTTAGCTGAGTTTAGTTCACAAGGCATTCTAAAAATTCTACAACAATCATAAGTACATGTTGTGATTATCCCATTCTGTCTCCAGAAATTACTGCTAGTCGCTACCCACAACCTGCTTTTCCCCCATCTTTCAAAACCGCATTGCCCACGGTACAGGCCAGTGTCGGGGCAGGAATGAGCTATTATTTGCTTTGATTAACGCGTGGCGATAATATTCTCGCCCATGTTTTGTTTTGTCGTGATTACATTTATCTAATGCTCATTTAACGTAATCAGTCACCACGTTCACGGTGTTCTTCCATTAAAACGACTACTTGATCCTTCACGTGGTAGTACAAATTTGAATTGCATTATATCAAATCTTACCAATAAACTAAATTTACACATGAATTCTCTCGTAATTCTACTTCCTGTGGTCAAACATTAAAGGTATAGTTGCGGAAAAGACAAACATGAAGGCTAAACCCTTGAACTTTCACTTAACATTCCAAACTCACACTCGCTATTACCATTCAACTAAGTCCCACTCAGAGCCAACACATCTAACTTCCCCCTCACAAACATCTCACATATCTCTCGCCTATTTGCTTCATTCGTACTACAGCCACGCACATTCAGCGACCCTGACAATATGGTTTGGAGAGGCGTGAGCCTCTTCTCCTCCCGCTCGACTTGCCGTCTTTTAGGGAGAATTTTACAAAGGAGGGGATTCCTAGCCACCTCGCCCGCCTCTTATTAGTCGCTTCTTACGCCACGCAGGGGTTGCAGTAGCACTCTTCTAAGCTCGGGCTACTGGGCTCCCCCTTTTAGTCGCCGCCTACGCCACGCAGGGGTTACGGTAGCAGTATTCTAACACCCCCATCACGGGGGCTAATGTTAGCACCAGTATATGTGGCGAGGTTGTAGACATTGCAGAAAGAAAAAGCATTGGGCACACTACATCGAGAACCGAGTCAAAAATTTCCTAATTAATGAAATACATTGGGAAAGTAACACCGGCACTTTGAACGGGACTGAATTTGAGCAGTGTGTCCTGAATTAACCTTATATGAAGATCGTGCGTAGGATGTTCTGCATTCGTTATTGTAATTAATGCGCTATGCAGCTGCCGCGGCCATCAGTTTAAAGCCTACAAAGATCTTAAAATTAAACAAAGACATGCAAGACATAACTCATAATAAAATGCTAGTGAATACATGAGAGAAGCAGAGAGAGAGAATCAAATTAATGATTCATAACACATAGTTATAATAGAATGTATTGGACACGAAAAATGCATGTTTGCCCGTGTGTGAATGAGATAGCCTTATTTTCACCTACCGTGCGTGTTGTTTATATTGTATTTGTTCAACTTCATATTTGGTATCCACGCCACTTACGTCCCACATTTATTAGAGATTCAATTATTTATGCACGTTCTGTTTTTGATAAAAGTGCATGTGACCTACGTGCAAGTGATTGATTATCTCAAATGGAAATATTATTATCGCACACTGTACATGCTTTAGCTGCACATGTTTTTGAGCATTGTGTCATAGAACTCTTTGATATAAACTTTTCGTGTGCAAATTGGAAATACTTATCTGTGTGACATCCTAATTAGAATGTAATCTTGAAATTAACATGAACATGAAATTTATGCCCATAAAATTACACATAGATTTACACGATCACATCACAATTCATTTATATGCATTATTCAGCAAAAAATTTAGTTCAAAAATTGAATCTATGTTTGGGATCAAATTGTTGATATGTTCATTTATGATCCACTTTTATATACTGCACATGATGTCACTGCACACATAAGTATTCACTATTATGGGGTGGAGTTCTACTGCCAAACCCATAAAATTTTCGTTGACGCCAGGAGCCGAATGCAGGCATCCAGTAAGTGTCCGACCAGCGTTGTTACGATTGCTGCGGTCGCTGAGTCACGTTGTACAGTCACACGTTTTGGTGTTGGTGTTCATGAATGTGACCGAATCACTGTTTTCCCCCTTTGATTGTTTCCTCAGGTCTGATTTAAATATGATTCACATATACTAGATGATCGCCAATATAAAGTTAGTCTTCTTGTGGTGGTGTAGCCATTTATACAGCTCAATAAACAAACTATATTACGATTGGACCGAAGGCTAAATGATGCGAATTTAAATTATTGGAATTTTACTCTGACGAAACTATTCAAAACAAAATGCACCGTTCATAACAGACATTATGGTAAAAGAGAGGAAGGACAAAGGTGAATTCACTTACTTTAGCATTGAACTTTAGAATTTACTCACTCTATAATTTACTTTAGCATTGAACAAAGCTGAGGATTACCTATTAGTGGATGACGAAGAACATTATCGCCCTGAAATCAATATTATTCATAAAGAAGTTATGGAGTCATGAGTGACTAGTCTCCTGTTTGGTTGGATAGCTCTCCTGTTCACGGTACTGCGGACACGGCTCGGAACAAAAAAGTCGGAGGACGGAACTTTCCACCGATGGTGACCATGACAAAACTTCAAACACTAAAAACTAACTTAGTTCATTAACGACCACGGCACTGGTCGGCTAAAAGACACACTAAAGTACGGCGCACTTGAACTATCGCGTACCTGTCAATGCCTCTGTGGGAAGCTGAATGACTGCTTGCCTTTGCATCGAGGTTATTGTCAACAGCCAGACCGGCTTGAAGCTGGTGATGCCAGGTCGTGATTAGCTGCAGGCAGACGGCGCGCCTGCTGCTGTGGTTGCCTGCCCGAATCGATGTTTCTTATGCAATAACTTTTCTTTAAAACACCGACTGTCAAAGTGTTGGTATTTTTAACTAAGCCTAACAACAACAGATAATATGGCTATAATTTGATGTAATTCTTAGTTTAGGACTCTCCTTTAATTCCTGTCATGACACATCACCGTTGGCGCGAGAGTTGCGGATTGGGTGTCTGCCCCAAACTCCGAGTTGCTGATTGGTCGGTAGCAATGTGCTCCACAGCTTTAGGTTGAGGTCCCCACAACATCATGTGCAAGTGGCGTGGAGAAAAACTTCACCCGCCAGGAGGGAACTGTCCTGTGGATTAGCTTCCAATGGGTGAATATAATGGTATAAAACTGTAGTACATTAATCCAAAGAAAAGTACGTATATACAAAACTTATTTCCTGGTTGTGAGGGAGAAGAAGTGCGAATTTGCCTGCGCGATTTCTTACAAACACCTGCCGCACCGGAAATAATTTCTCACCTTGGTTCCTCACTTTGGTTGCCTCAAGACCACCCCACACCCCATCAAGGCCAAAGTGCAGAGCATGACAGGAGGCACAAATGCCATAGCACGTCTGACTGCAAAGACCGGCAACTAATCATACAGCAGTTCTGTTGGTCACAAAATAAAACATAAATCACATATATATTTTCATATAT
>SDVV010031896.1:0-11494 GCA_016164225.1 Gammarus roeselii
AGTGGAGAATGGTTGTGAATGGTTGATTTTGACGCTGCTCTGATGTGCTTTCCCGCCTTTGGCATCCCGCTGTCGGGATGGTCGTGGGTGGGGGGGGGCCCGGCCATTATGACGCGGCGGGGGTAAACCAGTGAAAACTGTGGGCCCTGCTGCTGACGACGGTTCTTCGGTACATTCGGGACCCAGAGTGTAAATTGAGGGGCTACCGGCCGGACCCTTTAGCACAAAAGGGCTAAGTGGTGTGAATGTGAGCGTGTGAGGGTGTGAGGTGCGCCTTGCCGTCGGCCACCCCCCTTTCTGGGGGATGCGGCCTAGTGTCTGTATCTGTATCTGTATAAGTTCATGACCCAAATGGTGAAGACACCTACAAGAGGTAGCGATATACTTGATCTCCTATTTTGTGCAAGCGACTCTAATATCACGGACGTCGAAGTGGGTGAACCACTCTGAACCAGCGACCACTACTCTATAAGGTTTTTGATAGATCTCGAGTTGGAACGTCAACAAACTGCAAAAAAGTCCCCAACTTTAGATTATCCATTTTTGATGGCTTAAGAGAGTCAATGGCGTCAGTAGATATAACACTCGGACAAGATGTCACGCAATCGCTTAACAATTTCTTGACTGCACTTACAAATATCGAATATGAGCATATCCCGCGCAAAAACAGGCGAACAGCAGCCTATCAGCCTAAGTACTGGAAAGGAGAATTGCAGCGTCTTCAGTCACGAAAGAAAGCGAAGCACTTGATAAAAGAGAAACATCCACATGACGACATAGCAAAAAATGAATACAAAATCAGCAGATGAGATCAAAAGAGTTTCCAGAAACGTAAGAAGAAGGATTATGAAAATGAAATTCTCGCCAATGCCAAAACTAATCCGAAACAATTTTTTGGTTATATTTTGAGTAAAAAAGATCAAGATCTGTAATTGGTCCTCTCTAGAACAATGTTGGTGAGCTAGTAACGGACGTAACCAAAATGAGTGTCCTACCTAATGAATAATTTTGTTTTGTTTTTACGTCAGAGAATTAGGATAATCCTAATCCTGAGGATATCATTGCGGTAAGACAAATTGAAGCCATCAACACAGTGGACTTTTCACCCGCCAAAGTTATTACATAGCAATATAGCTGACATGGAAGTCACAAAATCTCCAGGTCCAGACCAAGTTCATCCCAGAATTCTAAATGAGACTAGAAACGAAATCGCCGAACATTAATCAAACATTTTCACCCAATCTCTCACAAATGGCACCTGCCCCTCTAAATGGAAAGAAGCCAATGTTACCACAATTAAAAAAAAAAAGGACAAAAAGAGTCGCGGCAATTACCGTCCAATTAGTCTCACCTTAGTCCTTGGCAAATTGATGGAAAATTTGATAACGGATAAAATTACAGAATTTTTACAATCGAACAAACTGATTGGCGACTCTCAGCATGGCTTTAGACACAACCGTTTGTGTCTTACGAACCTGCTGCTTTTTTTTTTCAAGAATATAATGAAAATCCACAACACAAAATCTCCAATCTATATAATTTACCTTAACTTTCAAAAGGCATTTGATGAAGTACCCCACAAGCGCCTAGTTAGTGGATTGCAAAGCATCGGTATTCGAGGCGAGCTTAACAACTGGATAAAATGCTGGCTTACGGACAGACGGCAGCGAGTTGTACCTAAGGGAGCTTCTTTCCCCTGGGGTAATGTTACAAGCAGCGTGTCTCAAGGATTCGTGTTAGGTCCAGTTCTCTTAAAAATATTCATTAACGGTCTCGATAGCAACGTACTCAAACATTAACAAGTTTGCAGACGACACTAAGATAGGAGAAAGAGTACAAACTGAACTAGAGTGTCGGCAGATCCAACTAGACTTGAACAAAATTGTTGATTGGTCAGAGAAGTAAGTGGCAAATGAAATTTAATGTGGACAAATGTACAGTTATGCACATAGGTTCTTCTAACCTCAAACACGAATATTCAATGTCCGGAAAGAAACTCATTCCTGTCACTGAAGAGAGAGATTTAGGTGTCTTCATTAGTAACAACTTAAGAAGTAGCAAGCAATGTAACAATGCCGCCAAGAAAGGCAACAAAATGCTAGGTGTGATATCCCCCACTATCTCGTACTAAAACAAAGACAGTATGGTCAAGTTATGCAATGCATTTGTTAGACAACATCTCGAGTATTCCGTTCAATTTTGTTCTCTGTATCTTAGAAAAAACGTTATTAAATTAGAGAAGGTTCAACGCAGAGCTACCAAACTCATCCCTTCGCTGTGGAATAAATCGTGTGAAAACAGGCAATGTGAACTCAATCTTTATTTGCTAGAGAAACGTGACGAGTCAGAGGTGACATGATTGGAGTGTGGAAGATTATGAAGAGTAAGGAAAACGTCAACCGAGCGAGCCTTTTCACTTTTGAGACGAACGGAGTGACTAGGAACAATGGATACAAAATCGTTGGGAAACGTTCCTCACTCGACAACACGCGCAATTTTTTCACGTATAGAGTTATCAAAGAATGGAACAAACTTCCAGCAGAGCGTGTAAACGGCAATACAATTGGAACGTTCAAGTATCGGCTCGATAAGTTCTACGTAAATCGCCCATAAATAGCTAAACCATTCCCCGTTCTTGATGTTTTACAGAACTTGCTATCTTGCTATTTAAAGGCAACCTATGTTAGGCCAATAGGCCTGTTGTTGTCTTCCTACACTTGTTAACTCACCTCCGCTTACATAATCCTTTCCACAATCTCCTATCAGTCATCCGCCCAATGGGTCTGGACCACCTCAGTCCGCGCAAATCTACCATCCCCGTCCTAATTCAAACTAGCTACGTCTTTATTGATCCTATTCTCCAGCATCATTCCGGCCATACCACGTGAGCATTTTATCCAACATTCTTCTTTCTTCCCCCCCTTCTCCCTCCGTCCTAGGCTTGTAGAGCACAGTTCGGAAAATCACCCCGCGTAGAACCTTGTATTTACCCTATATACCCAATGTCCTACAGCTCATTATTTCAGTGCACACAGCACCTTTACACCTTTCCTTCACTTTAGAATTACCTTAGTTTCTACTAGTCCAGCCCTCTTTAAACTAATGTTCAGGTACTTGGAAGACTTATCAATTATACTCTATTTAGGCGGACACTAATCCCGTTCGAATTTTCATTCCTCGAGCATCTCATTACTTTACTTCTACACACATCAACTCGCAGGCGCCTGCTCTCACACACTACTGTCAAACTCCGACACTAACCCACACAACTTCTTTAAGTCTACCAACTGTGTCGTATCATCAGCAAACAGCAACTGAATAAACTGCAAACTCTGCCCATTTGCTTCTAACAACTCTAAACCTCAACCCAATGCACCCTCGTTCACCTCTCTGCCCACTCCATACTTTTAGAGATTAAACTGCTAGGGAGCCATGACGAAACCTTGTTTCAGTTCCACTTTAACTAAGATCCAAGCACTCGCTTCGCGTGCTACTCAGAAACGACCGCTGTAAACCAATTGCCGCCCACTCCATACAGACACAGCACCCTCAACAACGCCTCGCTGTCGACCCTATATGGTATCTCTCATTAATCTCCCTCAGACTGATCCAAAAATGTTCTCTCTCTTCCTCATTCTTTTCGCTACGTGGCTTTTAAGCACTCATAAACGCCCAGTTCGGAGAGGACTGGACCTCTACTCCCCTTGCTCATCTTGCCGTTTCAGGGGGGAAAAAAAATTACTGAGGTGGCCATCCTCTGACCTTTCGCTCTGCCCCTATTTATCGCCTCATGCGATACTGTTTCCTATGACCTAGTACGATACTGTTCCCTATGACCTAGTACAATACTGTTCCCTATGACCTAGTACGATACTGTTCCATATGACCCAGTACGACAATGTTCCCTATGACCCAGTACGACAATGTTCCCTATGACCCAGTACAACAATGTTCCCTATGACCCAGTACGACAATGTTCCCTATGACCCAGTACAACACTGTTTCCCCAATGACCCAGTACAGCAATGTTCCTTATGACCCAGTACAGCAATATTCCCTATGAACCAGTACAGCAATGTTCCCTATGACCCAGTACAACGCTGGACCCAGCACACCACCGTTCCCTATGACCCAGTCCAGATACTAATTCTTGCATGACCTGTAGCCACATGACCTGCGTCATAAATTCAATTCGGCACATGCAGCTGAATACATCTTATAATATAAATATATATAATGGTAATAAATATAATGATAGCGCTGAAGGGCAAAGTTTTGGTATGTGCCAATGCATGCGATAAGTGTGAGGTGCGCTCTGCCGTCAGCCACCCCCGTTTTGGGGGAATTCGGCCTTGCGTCTGTATTTAATAACAAGATATTTAATAAACTTGTTTTCAATGCTTATTTTCTGTGTCAAGTTAACGCATGGATGAACGCGGATGGACCTTTGACGCAGTTGATCGTTACGGAGATGTTTCACACAGTGCAAGACATCTGGACTGCTTGTGATAACATTGTCTTCAGATCTTTCTGCAGTGAAACATTTTCAGTTGTGGTGTTCTACGCCATTTGCGTTAATCAATACTTCCTAGCGATTCTATTTCAAACGAGTGTTCTAGGATACCTATGTTAAACTTCCTTTTATTATGCAAGTCCTGTGTTTCTATTTCCGTTAATTGTTATACTGTTGTGTCATTATCTTATGATGTCGGGCCTGCCTGTGTGCGCATAGTGATCCGAGACACAGCACAGCCCAAGTCCTCTTTCTACGATGAGATTAGAAAGGAGTGTTGATCTTTAAACGCACCGACTATTAATGTGGTCAGTGTTTGCCGTTTCATCGAGCTGTAGGCCCCAGAATGAGTGCACCGGGAGCATAGGGCGAATTGCACCGTGTGTGCCATCGGATGCTGAAATAACTTATTTTCGTGTTAGATTCCAACATCCCTGCAACGAGGCGGTTTTCGAGCATGTATATTCATGCTGCTATTTCCTTGTGTTGTATGAGGCGACAGCTGTGTGTATGGGCTAACAACGCCAGCAATTTAAATTTTGCGCTTACATTTAAACATCATTTTAATGACATTGTATGTATTTTTTATGTCCGTTTATAATCAGGCATACGTTTGGAGGAAACATCTATTTATATATGAATACCATAGATTGTACAAACGTTTTGCAAGAAAGTCGCAAACCCTACCTTTATAGCCTATGGTACACACATGAAATCCTGCAATATCGTTGCTGGGTTGTTAGAATCGGAAAACGAGAGAAGCATTTATGCAGCTGATGGAACCTCTCACGGGTGTGTGGTGGATACTTCTCCGTAGCGGCTACAAAAAAAATATTAAAGTGACTTATTTTAATCGCTGTCAGGCAGTTCGTGTTGCTCAGCTTGATTGTAAATAGCGTTACTCTTCAGATAATTTTAACACGTTCCTTTTTAAATGTTTCTGGGCCGTTGGTATTCTTTTCCCAAATGTTGAAATAATATTTTTGTAGATAAAGTATTCATACTATTAGTATGGTCAAGAGTGTACTGTCTGTCATTGTTTTAAATGATTTTATAACAGTACTTATTCATGTGTCTATCTTTTAAGTTTATATTATATAGAATAAGAAAACCTTGGGCACACATTTTTCCTCTCTTGAAAAATGGTGGTCATCATTATGAACTTGGAGTCCCTAAACTTGGCGATTTCTTAAAACAAGTCTCAGTCGCATCAGTTAACAGTGCAGCTCGTTTATGTTTTGAGAGTGAATGGTAATCCCAGTTCTCCTCTTGTTCTCTGTTGCTGTTTATAGCCAATATTACATACAGATACAGACACTGTGCCGCATCCCCCAGCAAGGGTTGGCCGACGGCAAGGCGCACCTCACACCCTCATACGCTCACACTCACACTCGCACAATTTGGCCTTTTGCGCTAAAGGGTCCGGCCGGTAACCCCGCAACATACACTCTGGGTCCCGAGTGCAGTCCGAGGATCCGTTGTCAGCAGCAGGGCCCGACAGTTATCACTGGTTTACCCCCGCCACGTCATAATGGCCGGGCGGGAAAGCACATCAGAGCAGCGTCAAACTCAACCATTCACAGCCATTCTCCACTCACGCCTGTTCATTGCACGCTCGCTCGCTACTTCCACAGTCATGTCTCTCCATCCTAACGCATGCTTCACACCATCCATCTACCCAAACTTTGGTCTACCTCTAGGCCTGCGACCACTCGCCTCCTCATTCATCACCCTTTTCACCAATCTCCCTTCATCCATCCTCTCCGTGTGCCTGAACCATCTCAGCACACGCGAATCCACTCTGTCTTCCAACTTCTTCACCATCCCTGTTCTGACTCGAACCACGTCGTAGGTGATTAGGTCTCTCAGCGTTACTCCAGTCATGCTCCTCAAACATTTCTTTTAGAAAACATTCACGTTCACTCGAAGCTTCCCCCTCTCACACACTATACCAAACTAACTCAGACACTAGCCTACTTAGCTTCTCCTCTGAATCCGCAACCAGGGCCGTATCATCAGCAAATACTAACGGCTCAACTGCCAAATCCGCCCATTCGCTTCCAACAGTTCCAAGCCACGACCCGACACACTCTCGTTTGCCTCCCTGACCACTTCATCCATATAGAGGTTGAACAGCCAGGGAGACATAACGCAGCCTCGTCTCAGTCCCACTTGCACTGTGAACCAATCACTCACCTCGCTTCCCACTCTGACACATGCTCGGCTGCTAACATAGAAACTCTGCACCGCTTTCAACAGATGTCCGCCAACTTTATACAAACGCAAAACCCTCCACAGCGCTTTCCTGTCAATCCTGTCGTATGCCTTCTCCAGATCCATGAAGGCCCAGAACAAGCCAATATTGCCATACTTTAATGAATGCCGCATCTAACAGTGACAGACTACTTCTAAGTACAATTGCTATAGAGTTGTGGTGTCATAAGTAACAACATCACCGAAGGTCCCTTTAAATGTCCTCCAGCCTTATGGAGGAGACATACATGTTGTTTAATGCAGGGTCGTTTATTTTATCTTTGCGCAGGGTCAGTATCGTAACCAATGTGAACACAGAAATTCCATCGCCCACTGCTTCCTGCATCGAATGCTCAAAAGATCGAAGTATATACTAATATTTCCACGGTGTTGAAGCTTACCAACAGGTCAAACACCATCTCTCGAGGCATCTTAGTTCACCTAACAACGTTAAAAGATTAAACACTCCCCAAGAGATCGGATACCATCTCTTCAAATTTTTTCAATCATGTAACCCAACATCATTGTTACAAAGCGATCAAACATAACCTCTTGAGAATGGGAGCAAGTCTTAATTAACAGACACCCCTCTGAGATATCCTAAGTTTCGAGGTGCGGGCTTTGGTATCCTTCTCATGCTGAAGCAGTCACATCCGCGAACCAGTAATTTTTGAAGACCACGTACCACAGAAAGCGGACGCTATCACGAACGCTCTCGATCCAAGACCCCCCAGTGACTCGATCATATATGTTCCAGCAAACCACTCGTCCACGCCAGACCATCATGGTTTGAACGGAAATCAGGTTCAAATTGTTCAACACAGTACTTCAGCGTAACTGACAGAGATTAAAGAACAAGAAAGACTAGTTACTATCCCTAATTTCACGTATAAACCACTGGTGATGGGTCTCCAGGAGATTAAACTCAGAAAGACCGACACCTTTACAATTCTGCTCAGGGCAGGATAGGCCTTCTGATCCACCAAAGCGCACCTCACCACCCCCTTCCCATAACAACAGAATTTCAAGAAATCAATGTAAAGATATGTATAGTAAGACCTTTAACCGTGGTATCTATCAACTTGTCACCATATTACCGACTAACAGAAGTACTGATGACCGATCAGTTACAAGAATTTCCTCCTCTTATGCTCCTCCTTGTTTTCTTTATCAGGACTACGAAATTGAGATATGCGAGCAAACAGACTTCGGGAGTGATGAAAGCCATCACAAGAGATTCTCTTAACCTGGTTCCTCTAAGCAGCGTCAATACACCTGAATCGCCCTTGAAATTTGAACTTCCATCGACTTATCCATATGCTCTCCGCATCGTCATTCCAACGCGTTTGGGGAGTCCTACCTATATCACATGAGTGACCATAACCCATTCATCATATCCCTCCTCTCCAATCAACCTAACAACCCCCTGCTCAAAAAACTTCGATTCAACTAGTAGGTTCACGAGCACACAGAGTCACGGCCTAACCCATCCGGGGGATGAATACCCTTATTTACTTCAATCACCCTACACTACCTCTTCTGTTGCCCTCATCCTGAATTTACTTTACTGTGACCTCATTTACATCATATGTTCAGTTTAATTTCCCTTCATCCCATCTGAAACTCACAATTTTCATTGCATGCACACACACGCCAGGCCTAACATCCTCCTGTCGGGTGCTAATAGCAGCCAAGTTGCGCGCTTTCATGCAACAATTCTCTTGAACTCATTTTATTTTTCCATTTTTGTTGCACCCAGAGATGAGATTCCCTAGACTGAGTATAGATCTCATGAATGGTATCCCCAATGCCTGTTACATCTTTATGTTCTTCCTCAGCAGGTGTTGGGCGCTTTGACCCGGCACCTTCAGAACGTCTGCTAATCCTTCGTGCTCTGGAGCTGGGTTGGTCGAGTGTTGATCCCCCCTGCTAGGGCCATATGGCCTCAGCACCTTCGGAGTTTCTGCACTTCCTGTGGCACTCGTGCTTGTTTTGACGTTCGCGTGTAAATGACGAATTAACCGCAGTATTTCTAATTTGATGCTGCACTGTTATTGGTTTGGCGTGTGGCGCCAGAACGACGCTGACTCCAGCGCGCCTAAAAGCTTGGTCACTCTAATATAATCTAGACATCACCCGCAAGGCTGCACACCTTTATTCTCTTACCGAATTCTTTGAATCGTCACAGGTACTGCCGAGAACTTTTGAAACAGCACTATGAACAATAGCCATATTTCCGCCATGTGTACACTCACTTCAAAACAGTCGTCGGACTGGGAACTGCTGCCGTGTGCGGTGCAACCTCACGTTCGACTACTACACCGCATGTAGTCTCTGTTTCATCTGCAGAGGTATACGCACGTGAATTGGCCATCTCGATTATAAAACAAACAACCTCACCAAATACGTATCTTCTGAGACAGTCTGAGTGTCCGCTCTAAGTTCGAAACTCAGCATTATACACGTTCCGCGCTACGGAAAACTCAACACGACCTCTGCAATGTCTCTGAGGCAGGCCAAACGGTGTAATTCTGCTGGATCGCAGTTCACGCGGGATAACGGGACATGTGCGTAGCATTCACCCTTCAAGAACAGTTTACCGTCATACACTACCGAGTTCGGTTCCTTATCATCGATTCCCTTATAACATCCCGATGGATGTCCGAGTATATAACATCCATCCCGATGGATGTTATGTACCCGGATTAAAAAATGTTTCTAGTCAAATCCTCAGTTGGAGAACGAGAAACTAGTTTTCCAACAGGCGAGACCAAATGTTCATCAACGTCTGTGTACAGCTCGCGTCTGAGCTCCGATGTAGACGGACCTCTTAATTCAATCTAAACTCCAACGCATGAAGTGCAACGCACTTGTTGTAGCTCGACGAGTTCTCTGGAATCCCACTTTCACAAGCCTTCTCACTGAACCTACTTAGAGGTAGAAACAAACCCCTTCGAGGGTGCTCATAAAGACTCGCATCAGAGCTCAGGTGGAGATGGACTCTTTAATCTAATCAAATCGCAGAAAAAAATGATCACTCCCAGTAAATATGCCTACTTACAGGAAGCAGTGGAAACAATAAATTGCAGCACATACCAGGTATTAAAAATGATCACTCCCAGTAAATATGCCTACTTACAGGAAGCAGTGGAAACAATAAATTGCAGCACATACCAGGTATTAAAAATGATCACTCCCAGTAAATATGCCTACTTACAGGAAGCAGTGGAAACAATAAATTGCAGCACATACCAGGTATTTCTTCCAACCTGCAATGTACATCAATATTCAAATAAAAATCTAATGAACAAGGATCTTCTTAGAGAGCTGGGCATAATTTCTAAAATTTCGATAAAATTGTTTCCGCGTGTGCCTGAGTAGTGCTAAACTATCGAAATTTATGAACTTGACCACTTAGGGGGGGGGGGAGCTCACTATGATGCATGATGCTTTCTTTGACGTTCAACTTCAGAACCAATATTCCTACTAATGACAACCTAGTTAGAGACCAAAAATCCTGTCGTTGTCCTCTATCACTCAAGTTATCACTTGAGCCTCAGAGCTTCGATGGAGATGAGCCCCTAAGTCTAATCGCTTAACCTTCTCCATGTTGCATCTCTTTTGCTTGCACGGTAGGTAGGTACTATTAAAGTCTGTATGTAAGTTGTTACTATCAATGCCCGGCTATTATGTGACAGTCCTCTTCACGTACCGCCGAAACAGCGAGTCAGTGGACACCATCGTAGTTATGCATCAGCAATGCAATTTATCATTCATGAAGGGCGTCGGCGTAGTTGGTACCTTCTTGTTATCGGATGACGTGCATGGGTTTATAACCTCCACACAGCTGTTTTCTGTCTGCAGTTAGAGGCATGTCTACTTCAAGAAAATATGCTCTTGTGATAACACCAACTCGCTGCTTTTGTGGTTCCATTACGTATTAGACAACGTGTAATATTTTGTTCTTCGTTTTACTTAAAGAACGTTTTGTCAGCTTACCTCTTTACAAATTCTTTCCAGCAGGAACTTATTGTTTTGTAACATAGAAAAAGAAGGCTGAAGAGCCGAAAGGGGCTTTCTTTTGTTTTCCAAAAAAATCTGCCCAAGTTACCGTGAGCATTGTTTTTTTGTGAATGTCATTTCAAATCCTGTAAATTGTATTATCAACATGTTATGATCAACATGTTATTGTATGATCAACATATTATTTCGTGTCAAGTGGCTGCCATGAGCTTTGATAACCTTATGGCTAGATCTGTTTTCTATTCGAAAGGCCCGATATCGTATTTTGGTTGCATTTTAAAAATTGAGCATTGTTTTTTTATGTGAATGACCTGGTATTCTCTTCTGGCTCCATTTTAAAAATTGAGTGAGCCAGCAATTTCTCTGCACGTCATCAAGAAATTGTGAAAAAAATGGCAACACCAACATTTCGACCAGATATCATCAAAACATTTTGAATGAAATCAGTCATGGACTCGTACAAGCAACTGAAAGCGTGTGTTGAATATTTTTCTCCTCTCTGTTCCAGATTGGGTTGTCACAACAATACAAAATTTAAGTTAACTTTCCCAAGGACATTTTTTCATATCATTATATGATCTAATCTTTCGGTTTTGTATTTGAAGAATGACAGGGAATTTGTGTTTCTTTATAACTTGTTTGTTAATTCAGGTAGTACTGGGATTGTGGTTGTATCTTTAGACTAACAATAATATATTAAAATCC
>SDVV010031897.1:0-11494 GCA_016164225.1 Gammarus roeselii
TTCATCTCGAAAACATTCAACCTTCTTCTCTCCTCTGCTCTCACCCCCCAAGCCTCAGCTCCATAGAGTACAGTTGGGACAACAACACCCTCATACAGCCCTCTCTTTGCTTCCATCCCCAACGTCCTACAGCTCATTACACTCTTCAGTGCACCCAACACTTTACATCCCTCCTTCACTCGCGCCTTCACTTCAGTTTCCACTAGTTCAGTTTTCTCCACATGTGAGCCCAGATACTTAAAACACTGAACTTCCTCCAAGAGCTCACCATTTAGGGTGACACTAATTTTGCTCGCATCGACAGTCCTCGAGCATCTCATTACTTTACTCTTACCCACGTTCACTCGAAGCTTCCTCCTCTCACACACTCTACCAAACTCAGACACTAGCCTACATAGTTTCTCCTCCGAATCCGCAACCAGGGCCGTATCATCAGCAAATAGCAACTGGCTCAACTGCCAACTCCGCCCATTCGCTTCCAAGAGTTCCAAGCCACGACCCAGCACACTCGCGTTCGACTTTACTAATTCAGTGAATTGTTGTGCCGCTTGCCCCAACCGCAAAAGCGGTGTGGTCCTTTGCTTGCGGTCAGGTACTCGCGTTCAAATTATTAGTTAGCCATAACTCTTTATGTTCATTCAAGACCAGAACTGCAACATAGATGTTGCCTTGCATCATCTGGACCCCTAAGTTGTATTTGTATATTGAAATCAAAATAAAGTTCAGTTGGAAGCTATTTTTCTTTTTTTCATATCTTCTAACTTTTAGGCGCAATTATCTTGACTCTGATCTCGCGTGTCTTTGTTTGAACTATGTTCCTTGCATTCACTATCTGTTCTAGCAAGTGTGTTTGTGATCAGTTGTCGTCGGGAGGTGGTTGGCGGCAAGGCGCACCTCTCACACCCCTCACACACTTGCTCTCAAATGAACTTCTCTTTGGCATTAGAGTCCGTCCGGAAGACCCCGAAAAGCACACTCTGGGTCAGGAGTGGGGTCTGAGGTCAGTGAACCTGCCTTACCTCTGCTGCGTCACTCACGGCTATCCCGTTTCTCAACGCGATGCCAAGGGCGGGAAAGCACATCAAGGCAGCGTCGAAACTTATTCATTCACAACATTCTCTACTCACGCTATCCATTTCACACTCTCTTGCTACCTCCACACTATGTCTCTCCATCCTAACGCCTTCTTAACGCCATCCATCCACCCAAACTCCGGTCTCCCTCTAGGCCTACGTCCACTCGCCTTTGCCTGCATCACTCTTTTCACCTATCCTACCATCCATTCTCACCATTTTCCTGAACTATCTCAGAACACGTGAATATACTTTGTCCTTTTTATTTCTAAAACATCCCCGTTCTAATTCGAACCACGTCGTTATTGATCCTGACTATCAGCGGCACTCCATCCATGCTCATCAAACATTTCAATTTGAAAACGTTCCAGCTTTTTTTTTCACCATCCTTAGTCTCAGCTTCGTAGAACAGATACAGACACTAGGCCACCCCCCCCCCCCAGGAAAGGGGGTGGCCGACGGCAAGGCGTACCTCATACGCTCACACTCACACAACTTAGCCCTTTTGTGCTAAATGGTCCGGCCAGAAACCCCGCAACACACACTCTCGGTCATGAGCGCAGTCCGAGGATCCGTTGTCAGCAGCAGGGTCCGACAGTTTTCACTCACGTGCCATCCCCACGACCACGACCATCCCGACAACGGGATGCCAAGGGCGGGAAAGCACATCAGAGCTGCATCAAAATCAACCATTAACAACCATTCTCCACTCACGCCTGTTCATTGCACGCTCACTCACTACTTCCTCATCCATGTCTCTCCTTCCTAACGCCTGCTTCACACCATCCATCCACCCAAACTTCGGTCTACCTCTAGGCCTGCGACCACTCGCCTCCGCATTCATCATTCTCTTCACCTATGTCCCTTCATCCATCCGAACCATCTCAGCGCACGCGAATCCACTCTGTCCTCTAACTTCTTCACCATCCCTGTTCTGTTTCGAACCACGTCGTTGGTGATCCGGTCTCTCAGCGTTACTCCAGCTATGCTCCTCAAACATTTCATCTCGAAAACATTCAGCCTTCTTCTCTCCTCTGCTCTCACCCCCCAAGTCTCAGCATCATAGTTTGGGAAAACTTCCCCCTCGTACAACCTTCCCTTTGCTTCCATGTTCAACGTTCTGCAGGTGATTACACTCTTCACTGCACCCAACAATTTACCCCTTCATTTACTTGCGATTTATCCTCAGTTTCCACAAGTATATTACTTGAAACACTGAACTTCCTACAATAACGCGTCATTTAAGAGGAAACTAATTCTCTTCGTATCAGCGTTACTCGAACTTCTCAGGTGAACGCGAGTGTGCTGGGTTGGCGCTTGGAGCTGTTGGAAGCGAATAAGCGGAGTTGAGTGACAGTTAAGCCAGTTGCTGTTGGCGGATGATACGGCGCTGGTGGCGGATTCAGAGGAGAAGCTATGTAGGCTAGTGTCTGAGTTTGATAGAGTGTGTGAGAGGAGGAAGCGTCGAGTGAACGTGGTTAAAAGTAAAGTAATAAGATGCTTGAGGACTGTCGATACCAGCAGAATTAGTGTCCTTCTAAATGGAGAGTTGTTGGAAGAAGTTCAGAGTTTTAAGTATCTGGGCTCCCATGTGAAGACTGAACTAGTGGAAACTGAGGTTAAGTCGCGAAAGAGGGAGGGGTGTAAAGTGTTGGGTGCACTAAAGAGCGTAATGAGCTGCAGGACGTTGGGGATGGAAGCAAAAAGAGGGCTGTACGAGGGTGTCGTTGTCCCAACCGTGCGTGCTGTACGGAGCTGTGACTTGGGGGTAAGAGCAGAGGAGAGAAGAAGGTTGAATGTTTTTGAGATGAAATGTTTGAGGAGCATGGCTGGAGTGTCGCTGAGAGACAAGTTCACTAAGACGTGGTTCGAATCAGAACGGGGATGGTGAAGAAGTTAGAGGACAGAATTCATTCGCGTGTTCTGAGTTGGTTCGGACACATAGTGAGGATGGATGAAGGGAGATTGGTGAAAAGGGTGTTGAAGGCAGAGGCGAATGGACGTAAGAAGGGAAATTTATAAAAATGGTTTTGAAGGCAGAGGCGAATGGACGTAGGCCTAGAGGGAGACCGAAGTTTGGGTGGATGAATGGACGGTGTGAAACAGGCGTTAGGAAGGAGAGACGTGAGTGTGGAGGTAGCAAGAGAGCGTGCACTGGATAGGCGTGAGTAGAGAATGATTGCGAACGGATGAGTTTTGACGCTGCCCTGATGTGCTTTCCCGCCCTAGGCATATCGTTGAGAGACGGGATGGACGTGGGCGGAGGGGGGGGGGCGGTCATCATGACGCGGCAAAGGTAACCCAGTCACACTGTCGGGCCTTGCTGCCGACACTGACCTCGAACCGAACTCAAGACCCGGAGGGTGTTTTGCGGGGTTGTCCCGGCCGGACCCTTTTGCTCAAAAGGGCTAAGGTGTGCGATTGTATGAGAGTGTGAGGTGCGCTTTGCCGTCGGCCACCCCCCATGCTGGGGGATTTTGGCCTGGTGTCAGTACCTGTATCTCATTGCTTTACTCATACCCACGTTAACTTGCAGCCGCCATCGTTCACAAACTCCACCTAACTCCGATACTAGCTTACCCAACTTATCCTCAGAATCTGCCACCAGTGCCGCATCATCCGCTAGCAGCAACTGACTTCATTGCCATCTCCGCACATTTGCTCCCAACAGCGCTAAACCACGACCCAATACACTCGCGTTCACCTCTCTCACCACTCCATCCATGTAGTGATTAAACAGCCAGGAAGACATAACGCAGCCTTGTCTCAGTCCCTCTTTTCACTGTGAACCAAGCACTAGCCTCGCTTACTTCTCTGACATATGCTGTTTCCAACATGAAAACTCTGCACCGCTGTCAACAGATTTTCGCCCACTCCATACAAACGCAACACCTTCCGTAGCGCTTCCCTGTCGTAGGCCTTTTCCAGATCGATGAAGGCGCAGAACACCTCTCTTTCCGTCGCCGAGTAATAAACAATCTTCAACTATGATTACGTCCTTCTAACTAGACCTGGAGCCAATTATAAGCTAATCCTCAATTAGGATGACATTCAGAAAGACGAAAACTAGAAAGATATTGACTGTACCGGACTAGAAATTCCGGTTACTTTTATCTAATCTGGTGACAGGTCCTTCGAGCCCATTCTCCGCCTGCTGTCAGTGCAGCACACGCCTCCCTGCCAGCATTGGGCAGTGTGGGCCCTCGCCAACCTCACCAGAGTATACCGTGAGTCAAAGAACAGTCATTAGTACTAGAGTCAGGTGGGCGTGGAATACAATGTAATGGTAGTCTCTTGAGGATTGTTGTCTATCAGGAGTAGCTATTGGTATTCTTGTCTATTCTTCTCAAAAAATGACGTCAGAAATGTCTATTTTACTTTGTTAACCTGTCATTCTACGTCACCATCATTACTTGATAGTAACAGTTTGTTTGTGGCTTCAGCTAATGAGAATGGTTTCAGCTATTAGAAATTTAAATTCTAACGTCATCTGAAGATGTGTTGGCGCTGACACTAACCTATCGATGATGGCACCACACTGAAGATCTGGTCATTCAATCGGATTGGTCAGTAATGGCGTCAACACCTTCTCTTTTCTAGCGGACAAGTACTGCAGCCTAGTGGCCAGTGAAGGGGGCCTGGACATACTTCAAAGAGTGGTGCAGCAGCCCGGGGTGGGGGAGCATATTGCACACCTTGCCAGGACCGTCATCGAGCACTGCACCGTCTATGCGGTGAGGCGGGGGTCGGCTGGGGTGTAGGGGTCTCCCGGTGGGGAGACCCGTGCACCCCAAAGGTCTCCCCACCTGCAACTGAGGTGAGGCGGCTAGCTTTGCTGTAGGTTTCTCTAACTGGTTTTGCGGCCGAACGTGGCTAAGCATGGCTCTCTTTTCAGCAGCATTAATCAATATAGCATAGTGTCTGTGACTGTCTTGTGTGGCGACCAGATGGCGCTTGAAACATGTCACGTTTTCCAAATGACATTAAAATTACATTTATTACTTCGTCTCATAGTTTTAGATTCTAACTTGAAAAACAAGTTGTGTAAGGTTCACAAAGATTTTATTTTTCTACAACGGCTTGAACAACATCTAGTTCATACGTCGATGGCTCTATAAGTTGCTCAACAAAATACATGCAGTGATGCATAAGTGCAGCCTCTCCGCACCATCATCTTTCCTACCTTGTCATGTTGCAAGTAGATTGATCAACCAGGAGGTCAGCAAGGCGGCCAGCGAGGGTGTCAAAATGAGGAGAAGAGTTCCTTCCGCCTGGCAATGGATCAACGCATAATGAAAAGACAAGACGACTCTTGAGTTAGACGAGAAGAATGGGCTGAAGCAGCCAGCATCAAATGATTATACAAAAAGAAGTCTCGGCAAGTCGAGAGGATGTTAGTCAGCGAAGAAACCATGGCCCGCCTGCCTAACGAATGAACGACGAAGGACTGAACGACGAAGGACTTCCGAGGATTGCTGTTTGCACGACGGGCTTATCTGCATCATCACTCAACACTACAACCATCGCGACAACAACCAAATCCATGCAACCCCTCGCCACCCATCCACCTTACTTCATACTCCCACCCAACAACTCTTGACCACCCAATCCTCAAAACTAGCTCCTGAACCGGCTGATGTAATTTTTGTGCTGCTGGGGGTAGCCGTAGAATTCGTCCGAACAAAAGATACGACTAACGCGCCACACACAAAACAGGAAGCTTGTATACAAGGATTTAAGGATAGGCAAGCTGGCTCTCACAAACAATATACTGACGGAGTATCTGCTGCTAATTGAGGAAATTAGGGAAGTGACCTGGAAGGTCACTTCCGTAATGATCCATCAGAAGGTGGACCGAACGAGCCGGATGAAACATATAATTGGAATATGTATGACGACATCACTGGCCCCCAGATATTGAGCGAGGTACGACGGCGAGCAGAAGATTACTGTGGAAAAGTTGAAGGGTATGGGAAAGTTTTCCGCCTTTGAAATAGCTGGGAGCATCCTGCAAATTAGGCGATTGAAATTACCCGATGTTTGGCCAGCAGGCGCCCGGCCCGCGTACGAAACGTCCACGAAACCAAGAAGAATGACGAGTCCTCTGATATAAGCTAGTCAACGCTTACCCCCCACCAGCTTCCCTATTACATAAATTCTCGATAATCTTCGTATGGCCACTTTTAACTTTGATGTATTTAACAGCGCTGAGAGTGTTGTGAAGAAGTGATGTTCAAATGATATACGGTAGTTACAGGAAACGTGGCTGTTCAAACATGATCTCCCAATTTGTCTACCTAGAGACAGCTGTTTCTTTCTCCATCTCGTTAATCAACGCTGAGGAGGCGATCGTGTGGTGTAAGCCTTTGTTATAGTCTGACGTGGCTAGTCCGTGAGAAAAAATAGAACAGTTCAATGATTATAGGATGCTCGGGTTATCTTTGCAAATAGAATGAAGGGCGATTCTGGACATTAACGTGTATTTGCCTTATGCAGCTCATCGCAATGAAAAGCTAGTCTTGGCGTATAATGGAAAACTAGACTGTTAAGGGAATCAAATCACGATCATGTTTGTGTTATGAGGAATTTTAATTGCCACCCACCATTGTCGGATCACTTGCCGCTCCATGCCAAGCTCTAATTACGTGCGCTGCCTATGATGACGAGAGGGTCGTTCAGTGACACTGCTAAAACATAGCTAAATGCTCTGTTCAATTCTCATTACTTGACCAACTGTTTGGCCACCAGAGTTGATTCAAATATATGCAGATGCTGACATGCATAAATTATATGAATTCTTTGGGTTTATATGCAATTTAGTTCTGGGAGAGAAACGTTTGGGATAAAAACTCCGCTCGAGATGCACCGTTTCCCGGGCTGGACCAAGCATGTGGCTGCCATACATGACACAAGCGTAGCCCCCTATGTGTGGCTGCGAAATGCTGCAAAACCGTCCCCCTACATTCGGAAAAACGTTTATCCCCTGCATCTACGCACTTCGCTTCTGTAAGTAACATGAAGACAATTGCGTGCAAGTAGTGCGTCTGAGAAAATGATTAATGAGCGAATGATTGATTTCTGGAAAGAGGTAAAAAATTTGAAACCGAAAGCCGACTCGGTTTCTCAATGTGTGAGTGGTATAACCGGGGAGGTAAATAGTGCTGAGAGGTGGCGCAACCACTATAATGATATAAGGAACGGTTTCAACAACGATGCAGACTCGAATATTGATAATGAGGTGCTTTACCGGGAAAACAACACTAATAATGTTGATTGAATCAATTTGTGGGAACTTGGATCAGTGGTTAAGAAATTGAAGATTGGATAAGTTGTAGGGATGGATGTTATAACAGCGGAAGTTCTTTGAATTGACCCTGTTCAACTCTTCCTGCATATCTCTATTTTCTTCACTGGCTGCCATAAAACTCTCGCTAACGGAGCTCTCCCTAACAAAACAAAATAGGCGACAGGTGTAGGCAAGTACGGATCAATATCAATTGCCACTGCCGCATCGAAACTACTAGAAATTGCGATTGAGAACAGACTGGGCGAATGTCTTCAAAATGGAAACAATCTGATTTCAAGCCTCAGCATGGAGCTGAGGTAATTTTTTTTACCTTAGAACAAACTGTATATTGATTTCCCATTAGAGGCTCGCCTTTGTACCTTTGTTCTAAATGACAAAAAACTTCTGACCGCGCTAATCATTGGACACTGTTTTGAAAACTTATTGAAATGGGGGAGTCTGTGCATCTCTTACAGATAAAACACTAGGCCGCATCCCCTAAAAAGAGGGGTGGCCGACGACAAGGCGCTCCTCAAACCCTCATATGCTCACACTCAGACAACTTAGCCTTTTTGTGCTAAAGGGTCCGGTCGGTAACCCCGCAACATACACTGGGTCACGAGTGCAGTCCGAGGATCCGTTGTCAGCAGCAAGGTCCGTCAGTTTTCACTGGTTTGCCCCCGCTGCGTCATAATGGCCGGCCCCCCTCCCCCCACCCACGACCAACCCAACAACGGGATGCCAAGGGCGGGAAAGCACACCAGAGCAGCGTCAAAATCAACCATTCACAACCACTCTCCACTCACGCCTGTTCATTGCACGCTCTTTCGCTACTTCCACATTCATGTCTCTCCTTCCTAACGCCTGCTTCACACCATCCATCCACCCAAGCCTTAGTCTACCTCTAGGCGTGCGACCACTCGCCTCCGCATTCATCACCCCTTTCACATAGCTCCCTTCATCCATCCTCTCCATGTGCCCGAACCATCTCAGAACACGCGAATCCACTCTGTCCTCCAACTTCTTCACCATCCCTGTTCTGATTCCAACCACGTCGTTGGTGATCCTGTCTCTCAGCGTTACTCCAGCCATTCTTCTCAAACATTTCATCTCGAAAACGTTCAACCTTCTCACCTCTGCTCTCACCCCCCAAGTCTCAGCTCCATAGAGCACAGTTGTGACAACAACACCCTTATACAGCCCCCCAACTCTTCAGTGCACCCAACACTTTACACCCCTCCTTCACTCGCGCCTTCACTTCAGTTTCCATTAGTTCAGTTATCTCCACATGGGATCCCAGATACTTAAAACACTGAACTTCCTCCAAGAGCTCTCCATTTAGAGGGACACTAATTTTGCTCGCATCGACAGTCCTCGAGCATCTCATTACTTAGCTCTTACCCACGTTCACTCGAAGCTTTCTCCTCTCACACACTCTACCAAACTCAGACACTAGCCTACATAGCATCTTCTATGAATCCGCAACCAGGGCCATATCATCAGCAAATAGCAACTGGCTGAACTGCCAACTCCGCCCATTCGCTTCCAACTCTTCCAAGCCACGACCCAGCACACTCGCGTTAAAACTATTTAATACTGGTACCGATGTGCAATATGATGGGGAAGCTCATCATCAAACTCCTTCTGAGCAACCAATGGGGTATGACAAAAAGACTTTCTTTTGCCCCCCCCGTATTCAATAGGTATGTAGACATCCTACACTGTAACTAGCACAGCAGATGTTAAAATACAGCTTTCTGAAGCCCACCGGTACCCCTTGTACTGTAACTAGCATGACAGATGTTAAAATCCAGCTCTTTGAAGCCTCCCGTTACCCCATATACTGTAACTAGCACGACAGATGTTAAAATACAGCTCTGAAGCCTACCGCTACCCCCGGAATTCGCGTTTGTTCACATATTGATCACTAACCGATATCACAGGTTTGTCCCTAGTTTGTGCTGGGACCTGAAACCGCACGTTTGCTTGCATTTTATGAAATATTTGACGTATAACGTTTAAAATCGGTAAAGCCGGTCAAGAGGCCTCCAAAAGTGAGCTCCCTGGCTCCTGGCACGTACCAGAGGGCCGATGGAGAGTAGAAAGAAGCCCCATTTAGGAGGGACAAGCATCCCCTCCAGAGTGACGAAGACCAAGATTCTAACGGCCAAGAACGTCGGCCTCTCCCAGATGACCAGCGTAACCTCAGTCGAAGATGACCGGAGAGACGACCTCATCGACGAGTTAACCAGGATCGTCCAGGAAATCAGGAAACTACTTAGTCAAGCGACCGGCCTCTCTGAGCAGGAAGCAGAAGTTTTCGCCGCAGAACCTCGCACAATTGACGACCGTCTAACGACGCTCAAGGGTCATGTCATGGCCATTTTTCTCCATATCCACAAACTCGTAAAGAACCAACCAACTAAAGAGCCCGCAACTAATGCAAGTACCTCTACCTCCGACGACAACTTCGACGACTCTCCACCCAACAAAAACCCCAACCGTGCTCCGAAGGCTACGAGGAGGAAGCAATACAGATACAGACACTAGGCCGCATTCCCCAGAAAAGGGGGTGGCCGATAGCAAGGCGCATCTCACACCCTCATACGCTCACACAACTTAGCCCTTTTGTGCTAAAGGGTCCGGCCGGTAGCCCCTCAACTTACACTCCGGGTCCCGAGTGCAGTCCGAGGAACCGTCGTCAGCAGCAGGGCCCGACAGTTTTCACTGGTTTAACCCCGCCTTGTCATAATGGCCGCCCCCCCCTCCCCACCCACCCACGACCATCTCGACAGCGGGATGCCAAGGGCGGGAAACACATCAGAGCAGCGTTAAAATCAACCATTCACAACCATTCTCCACTCACGCCTGTTCATTGCACGTTCTCTCGCCACCTCCTCATTCATGTCTCTCCTTCCCAATGCCTGCTTCAGACCATCTATCCACCCAAACTCCGGTCTACCACTAGGCCTGCGACCACTCTCCTCCGCATTCATCACCAGGAAGAAGCAATACACGCTAATTAATGAACACAACTTGTTCCACAATAGTCATACCTTTCCCGAACACCTGAAGATCACGTTCGACGCTAACGACAGACCGGATATTTGTCCATACACTCTGCGAAAAGAGTTGGGCTCCTTCATTGGCAGTCAAGTCTTTAGCATTACCACCAGCGGCGACGAAAGTTTTGCCGTGCCGCCCACGAGGAGGTCTACACGAGTCGGGCGCGCCAACTTCGTCAGGATGCCTTGCCTGCGGTGGCGGCGTCTGGGGCTGCTGCCCCAGCGAAAGTCCCTCAACCCACCCTGTTTCATATCCTCGCCGGTGGGGATTGCGCCTTGTGCGCCTTCTCTGCGGTATTGATGTGGACGCAGCCTGTGCGCTGCCCGGCCTACGGGCCCACTGACACTTCCAAGACACAAGAGCCACGGCACATACAATGCGTTGTTTTTCATGGACTAGTGTACAATCCCTATCATTTCTCCCTTACAAAACATTCCTGTTCCACATGAGGTTTTTCCTTGCACGCGTCTAGTTGGTGCGTTGCAGTGTGACTGAGGGACATGAACACGCTGCAAGTTTCAATGTTCTGGTGTCTGTTTTACAATTAAATTATACCGCGCGGGTGGCCATTTGTTACCTGCCACACAACCCACAAAGGTAATTCAGCGAGCAACAAAAACATTCCACCCCACCACTGAGCCGGCCACCGATTTCTCGTCTCCCACCTCCCTTTGTTTCAACACGCGCGTGTCTGTGGGTTTCGGGCGGTACGCTGGCGCGGTTTCTACTACAGCAGGTGGAAACCGGGGCTAAGCAACAACAAAAACAAAGCTCCGCCATCAGAGTAGATACGGAACTCCAAAGTGACACTATTCTCTCCAAGACTAGACTAAGCCAAAAGCCATGCACAATCGTACCACACCCGCCGACTTTCTCTACAAGTTCAGGTTGAATTTACGTTGAAGATTTCCCGGAGGATGAAATCGATGAGTATATTACCGGACTCGTTCAATACGAGGACTGCGTGGTCGAAGCAAAAATCGTACCAAAAATCACCCTAAAAGAAACACCACCACAGCCATAAAACTAGAATTCAACTGCCCCCCCCCCCCCCCCCCCCCCCCCCCCC
>SDVV010031898.1:0-11494 GCA_016164225.1 Gammarus roeselii
CACAAACATTTTTCTGTGTAAGGGTTTTACAGCGCTGGGAGGGGGAGCAGAGGTTCCAGGATTCAGAAGGGCCTCTATAGGGTCCCACAGTTTCTCAAAAGGCTCCCAAAGGGTCTCAAGGGAGTCCCAAAGGGCCCCAGAAAGATCCAAGTGGACCACCCCAAATCCACCCGGTCTCCCAAGTCCCCCGGGCTCCCGAAACCCCGGGTCCTCGAGTCCCGCGGATCCCACGAGTACCTCCTCTCCCTGGGTCACCTTCTCTCAACCAACCTCGTTACATATAATAATAATGATAACAAATTTAAAATTCATCACCATGAAAAAAGGGCAAAGAAAAATAATAGAGCCCAAGCAAGAAGAAATAATAAAATACTAAAATAAAGTGTTAATGATCTATAAAATGAATAAGCATCCATCCACCCAAGATTTTTTTTTGCTGAAAACCAATCAGATCACATTAAGGTACTGTTCCGTAAAGCGGCACACAGCCTTATGACTCGAGTTATGAACTTCCCGAATGAAACCCTCGTTGCAATCTGCTCTGGTGATGCGCTCGCTGCCTCGCCAATGTTAAGGCAATGTAAAGAATTACTATACACATATGCAGGATCATGTATGCCGTAACTTATTCTTAATTTTGTGCGGTAATTTTATAACTTTGTTTTCACTGTAACCATAAAATATTATTATTATTATTAGTTTCATGACCAACCTAACCTAGTTTAACTAAGTATTCCAATTTAAATATCCCAACAATTCTAACAAGAAAACAGCTAAACACAATCCTAACGACAATGGGGGAGGAGGGACTTCGGTGAGTCAGGTGGGAATCACATCGTTTTTTCTACTAATGTATTCATAGATAATAATGAAATGAGGGTGAATTCTTCCCACGTCTTCAGCAACTAATTTGTCAACCAGGTGTCGGAGACTGAGACTTTCCACGATATGGCCTAGTTGCAAATCGTTAAGTTCATCTTCCCATTTGTTATAACACTTCGCTTCTACACTTCCTTTATGCCCTAGACTGTATGTCTTTGTCCACTGCTGCTGTAGTTCGTAAAGCTTGAAGTTCTCACTGCTTAACAAACTGTGTAGGCCTATCAACCCTTGTTGAGTTGATAGCCCCCGGATTAGGTTGCTAGCCCAAGAAATGTCGTCGAGTGTATGCTATTTGTGCCTATCGAAGGTAAAGGAAGTCACCATTTTTGTGCCCGATATAGAATAACCAGCGGGCCATGTGTTTATTCTAAAACGAAACGGTTGCCTCCTTGGTCATGTATGTGATACCAATTTAGGACGGAGTCTATGATTCTACATTGTGTGCTAATAAGACATGAGGAACCAGGAGAATTTGATTTAAGCCTCATAACCACCGGAGCCTCAACGCGAGTCATAAAAAGCTCCCCCGTATGGCTCGCCGATCATGGATTCCAGTAGGCTCGCACGCCTCGGCATGCGAGGAAAACAACGTCGTCAAAGTTAGAACATTTTGAAGATTTCAGTCGTGTCCGACGCACGCTAGTGCGCACAAGAAAAATGTTTAGACGAAATGGATCTCCGCCTTCAACCGTTAAGAACTTCAAGAGTAATATGTATGCACGCCAGTGTGCACAGGTAGCATCGTCGAAATTAGTACAAGGTTTACGGCTACACGGGCAAAGTCAACTCCGACAGCAACGCAACACAATATTTACAGCTACGCGGTCTAGTTGTATTAGTACAATTTATTTATTCAAGTAAGATAAAGATTCAGACGAAACGAATCCCCGTCTGCAACCCCTCAGAACCTCATGAGTAATATGTACACACGCCAGTGCGCACAGATACGGCTCCACGGATCAGATCAACTTCAACCGCAACGCACCGCAATGCACCACAAGGTTTATAGTTACGCGGTAATGGTCAACAAGAAATTGCATATGGTCCGCGCACTCGCGAGCGAGCACGGTAAAAAAAAACACTTCTTCATAAAATTACAAACAGGAGCTCTCGCACAAGTACACTAGCCATTACTCTATTAAATTGTGGATCGTTAAGAGGAAAGAAAGGGCAGGTTCATCGTGGGCTGAAAAACTGCTCATATTATTGACATCATACATATCGTTAGGGGGATAGGGTGGGGAGGTGGCTGAGGTCCCCGGGTCCCTCGAGTCCCCTCGTCTCAGCTTATCTCGGTTTGTCTCTGATCATTTCGGCCAGTCTCGGCTCGTCGCACCCAACGCGGCTTGCCTCAACATGTTTCTACTGATTTCGACGCACCTCGACCAACCTCGACGCGGCTCTCCCTCTCTTCGTCAGCAATGCTGTGAACTGTAACAACTAATTTCTATACTCAAGCACTCCACGTTTATACCTTTCTCTGTGTAAGGGTTTTACAGCGTTGGGAGTGGGGAGCAGAGGTTCCAGGACTCAGAGGGGCCTCAAGAGGGTCCCACAGTTTCTCAACAGGGTTACAAAGGGTCTCAAGGGTGTCCCAAAGGCTTTCCAAGTCCCCCGGGTTCCCGAAACCCCGAGTTCCCGGAGTCCCGCGGGTCCCACGAGTACCCCCATTCCATGGGTCACCTCGTCTCAACCAGCCTCGACATATCTAAAAATAACGAATACAAAATTTATCACCATGAAAAAAGGGCAGAGAAAAATAATAGAGCCCAAGAAAGAAAAAATAATGAAATACTAAAATAAAGTGTTGATGATCTATAAAATCAATAATCCTCCATCCACCCCAAAACCAGGAGAACACGTCCCTCAAAAGTTAACAAACTGTAGGGCTGTTCCCTTATTGGAAAATTGCCTTCTCACACATTAACGCAAGGCGCCTCCCTTCTTGGAAGATTTTCAGTTATTGGGGTTAATTAGTATTGGGGCATCACTTCGGAGACTGACATCGCGATGGGAGGGAGGATGGACTTGACTTTCCGCCTACACAGCTTGACTAACACATTTGTTACATGTTTGTACAAAGCTTCAATTATCACAATTTTTTCGGTTACCATCAGTCTAATTCATAATATCATACTAGTTCGTGTCATCATTCATGCCTTGCACCACCTTTAAGTCATAATTAACGACTATTAACTATACAAGTTCGTAACACGTCTTCCCATTCGCAGTCGCTGAACGCGAGTGTCTGTTATCATGAAATACAACACGTCAACAAGATACATCTACATTTTAACAAATATAACATAAATAAACAATAAAATTCCAATCCAAGAGTGCGAGTTACTTTCAAAATGTTATTCCCCATGAAAGTAGTCGACAGTATACTTCCCGTACGCACTAGTGTACACACCTAACATAATTAGAAAATCCAAGTTTTATTTAACTTATTTCTTCCGTACGTACTACTGTGGGCTGCTGAACAGAAGCTGACCCTGGAGCAACGGTGAATACGAGCTCCCTAACCCAACCCGACTAGACAGTCCAAGAGAAGACACTTGTAGCGTTCGAACTGTACAACATTCGACGTCAAATACTCGTGCATGCTACATTGTCAGGAATTCACTCAACCAGGAAGGAATATTATGCAACAGCGGAAATGAAACGAGTGTATGACGCAATGATTGAGATTGAGTGACTGTTTGCAACATACTATTACAATCTTCTATATTCCTGTAGTTATCAACTAGCTACGTGCTCTGTAAAAATAATCCATCAGCAATTCAAACAATTAAAACAAGGGTTAAATATAATTACGTCATAAGTAGTATGAGCATAGTATTAAATAATACGTTAGAAAACAAATAATGCAAATATATGTATATACAAACATGTTAAGATTTGTATCATATTAATAAAGTTGTAAATCGGCATAACGAAGTAAGGTATCATGACAACGTAGCATGCCACCAGAATACCAATATTCGCAGTGCCGATTTACAACCTTATTAATATGATACGAATCTTTACGTTTATCAATATATATACATATATTTACAATATTTGTCTTCTAACGTATTATTTAATACTATGCTAATTCAACGTATGACGTCACGTGTATTTGACGTCGAACTTTGGCAGTTTGAATGCTTCACACAAGACCGCGCAGCACGTAACAAATGACGATCGAAAAATAATAAACTAGTATTTTCAAAGCATCTCAAAATGTTTGTGCAGCTCTTTACGATCGAAGACCATAAACGAACAAATGTTCAAGGGCGTCGTAACCCGATCCCCCATCCCTTTGAGGTTTGTTAAGGGAAATTCATCTATAGGGAAATTCATAGATTCAGGCTATAAAAACCAGTCGAGAGAATAATTGAAAGCCGGTCTTTTTATAAAATAGGGAAGTGGGAAGAAAATATAGGCTCCACTGTTGTACTATCGTAAAAATGAGCGTGTACAAACTAAAAAAATAAAATTCTACAAATGAACACCTACTAAGGAACTTTGCGTTGAGTATTTCATGATCTCTGACCGCAGAATAAGTAATTCCACAATCAGAGTATCTGCGCTGGGCACTTCCATCCTCCGAAGCCTCTTTCCAGTTCCGCTGCTACCGCCACCGTCAGTCTGTCCATGTGCAGGCCACCGACCACCTGCCGGCAGAGACACGTTCTCAGCGCGTCGAACACAAGCACATGTTCAGTTGCTAGAATCAAAATCAAGAGAAGAGTAACTCTGGTTGCGAAATAATAGTGACTAGATAAAGGAGTCCATCTGTACCGGAGCTCTGGCGCGAGTGAGCTCCCCTAGAGGGCACGAAGATGATCGATTCTGATAGCTTCGCACTCCAGTAAACACTAGCAACAGGTTATCCTTTGTACTTTTAGCAGATGATACTACAGTTTATTCGATCGGGGAAAACCTCAATGATACTATTACTAATATGAATAATCACTTGGTTCACATTTCAAACTGGTTCACATCCAACAAGCTGACGCTAAATGTCAACAAGACGCAGGTCATGATATTTTCCAGGAGGATGATACTCATTCCTAACACACAAGTCAAATTGAACGGTCAACAGGTGGAATATGTAGCAAAAACAAAGTTTCTCCGTGTAATAGTAGATCAGAGACTTAACAAAATTATCCAACTCGTGTGTCATCCTATACAAAATTAGAAATTGTCTTACCATTCCTGCTGACAGTCTTTTGTACTATAGCCTTATTCATCCTTTTCTCATGTATTGTGTAAATGTGCTTGCGTCTACCTACAAAATAAACTTTAGACCTATTGTTCTTAGTTAAAAGCGTGTCATCAGGACACTACCACATGCTAGCAGACGTGACCACACGTTGCCTCTCTTTTGTCAATGGAACGTTCTCATACAGTGTCATATCATTAACTTTTCCGCTGCGGTGTTTGTCTACAAAGCTTTGAATCATTTAACTTATATTGATAACGGTTTTTTCAATAGAAATAATTCTGTGTATGATCTTCGCAACAATGAGGATTTGCAAATTCCCCGAAACTCAACACAGTCACAACTATTTTTAAAATACAGAGCTGCTAAAACCTGGAATTCGATTACCATAAATATAAGGATGGGCAGAAGTATTGCTAGATTAGATTAGATTAGATTAGAGTGTCAAGGCTTTCTAGTGCACTGGAGTCAAAGTCCTTCAGGCACCGAACTTCAAACCAGCAGCCAGCGCTCCATTAAGTCATCGACAAATCATCCTCAGGCTCCGGAATTGTTTCGGCTCACAGTATGCTCAGGTCACTACAGTTTATAGAGATATATAGAGAGGTCACAAATGTGTCCTACTCAAAGTGAGCAAAGAAAGCGGTGGTCTTCCGGAATGGAGGAGTTAAAAGTATTGCTACCTTCAAACGTAAACTAAAATTATACCTGCTTGAACTTGAACGTGCAGAAACTATTGAATTGTAATTTACGTCTGCTATGCTATTTACCGTGTCAACTATTTATATTTCATAATTCCATATAATAGATGCTTTCATTCTATTTTTTTTCTCGCCTTAAATGCTAAAATTTCCAATTATCTTGTTCATGTAGAAATCCGTTCATTAAATGTACCAATCAATTATGACTCATTGAAATATTCATTTCCCGTGTGCATATGTTACTATGTCATGCTAACTATGCAGTTAGTTTCAAATTTGCGCTATCGTACGCCAAACCATGTGTGAGTAATGTTATAGACGACCTCATGTCGGACATTTTCTGCTCTCAAGCTTAGTAAATGACAGTTGAAACAGTAAATAGTCCTGATAAAGTAAACGTCGGTGATCAGACTTACTCTGCCTATTTTTCTTGAAATTAATGGTCCAATGTATTGCGTGCATCAGTCTCCACATATTGAAAAGTGGAGAGTAGAGGATGTCCTCCAACAATGTCCACCGGTTGGTCCTTACTCTTCAACCCTAGTTTTGAGTTAATATTAAATTCACCCAAGTAGCAAATGATGTCTTCAGAACAGCTCACGCTGACGAAGACTTGGTACGTATCATCTTTGTATTGATATTTCGGTTATTTTGTCAATATGCCATTATACCTAAATGAATTTTAAATCCTTAAATCCAGTATGCGCGGAAGCATTAGATTAAAGTGGCATGACTTTCTAGTGCACCGGAGTCAACGTCCTTGTGGCACCAAACGTTAAACCAGCAGCCAGTGCTGCATCAAGCCATCGTCTGTCTCCGGGATTGCTTCGACTGACGGCAGCTAAGGCCACTGCTGTTTATAGGGAGAGGTGACATAAGAGTCCTTCTCAAAATGAACGAAGAAACGGTGGTGTTCCGAGATGGAAGAGTCTATCGGTAGGTAAGATTAAGTATGATCACTTCACAACAGAACAGATTTAAACAAAAATATTGGTTACTCGGAGGCAGCTGCGAAGCGGTTCCGCACTGAATTGCCTCCGAGGAAACTGAGGAAGCATTAAGCAGAGTATATATGAAAAGTCCAGGAGCCGGCTCCTGGGGAAATGGGTATGTCGACATTCCGTCCAGGTTGGGCACTCTGCTCAGGCATGCAGCAATTGTGCTGCATCAAGTTAGTCTTTGTTTTACTTCTTTAAATATTTCAGTTAGGTTTACTACTGCACAAAGTCAAAGTACTTCACGCTACGAACGTACAACTTCTAAGGTGCTGAGGCCATATGGTCCCAGCACTCCCCGGATGGCAGTAAGGAGGAATAACACACTACCTACCCTGCTTCAGAGCCCTCAGGATCCGCAGTAGTCCTTAAAGTTCGGGCTACGCGCTTCAACACTTGCTGAGGGGGAAAAGGAAGAAGAGATAGAAAACGAGGATCCCATGAATGAGATCTACACTAGGTGTAGGGAATCTCACGCATGAGAACAGCAAGAATGGAAAGAAGAAGAAGGAATAGTCGTGGGAAAAGGATGCATGAAAGAAAGAGGGCAACTTGGCTGTTATTCGCCACCCGAAAGGAGAATAGTTAAAACCGTTATGTGTATGTTTAAGTGTGCGTGTCTGTGTGTGCTTGCGTGTGTGTGCGAATGTTAGTGTGCAACGGCTATTAGGAGATTTGTTGAGAGTCTGAGACAAGTTTAAGGAAATTTGAACTAAACATAAAATGCAAATGAAGTAAATAAAAGCTAAACTAATCAGGATGGGGGAGAAAAGAAGAGATAGTGAAGGGTTAAGAAGAGGGGAGCCGGAAGGGAAAAAAGGGTGTTCACCTCCCCGGTTGGGCTGTGACTCCGTGCGCCTCGTGAACCTAACAGATGCCTAGAGGGGAGGAAGGGGATCAGCCCATCGAGATCAACTGTGTGAAGAGACCCAGGCTGAAGCGTTTATTTGATTGTGCGCAATTTATTTCTCCTAGGAAAAACAGACTTTTCCATGTTTCGTTTATTTCGCACAACTATTTTAATCGCTGGGTAAAAATCTTTATATGGCAGTGGACGCTGTTTTGCTGGGTCAGGCGACGCTGCATCTCTTTGCGCCGCTTTGTCCGCCTACTCATTGCCCACCACCCCACAGGGGCCCAGAACCTAGAACAAACAAACACTATTGTTCATGGAGGGCAATTGCACAAGCCAGCGCAAGATTGCTGAAACAGGGTGGCAATTGTTGAAGATCTCCAGGGTTTGAAGCGCACTACCCATGTGCGCTGTGACCGCAGCCTTCCTGCCTTGCTAACGATACCCGCATGCCCCCTTCCCCCTCGCCTCGCCTCTCAGCTGACTTGACACACCCATCACAGCTGATCTGGATACTCGCCAAGATATTGTTAATGGTGCCGATAAAGAGTGCGTATCATGAGTGTTGAATGTAACCCCCCAAAGGTAAAAACTGTTCTCCTGTGTTGATATTGTAATGATATTGTAATGACATTGTAATGACATTGTAATGGACAGGAACAAATCCCACAAGTAACCTACTCAGTCCGACTAACATCGTGAAAAAAAACTATTTCCACACTGTGAATTTTGATTTGATTTGGGCCTCATTTCCACCAGGGCTCAACGTGAGTCATAATAGGCCGTCGTTCAGGAAAGTTCGCACGGCCTCGCGTGCGAAAATATTAGTCATGTCAAGATGAAGTCAGTACATATTTCAATTGTGGCATATTCGCGTACTAGCGCTTACGAGAGAGTGATGAGTTAATGTGTATCTTCATACAATGTGTTGTTATTTCTGTGCGTAATGGGGTGGAGAGACCACCTCATTTGCACAGGTGTTTGAGGTTTAGACAGCTTCGTATAGTCCGGTGTGTTTTCCGAAAGCGATAAGTTTTTTATGGTTGACTGGGTCCGTGAGTAGGCTTTGTAGGTTGCACGGGGGATTTAGGAACGCTCGTCGGGCTGCCGCGAGTGCGTTGCAATCCATCAGTACGTGTTTCACGCTGATAGACACTTGGTAGCAACAGGGGCGAGGTGGCGCGTTTGGTCCTATGTCGATATCCATCGGGTCGTTGTTAGTTATCCACGTGTGTACCGTGCACAAGCGGTTGATGAAAACTTGATCTTCTCTTTTGGTGAACTTTGATTCCCATTCTCCGACTGAGGGTTAGACTGCAAGCATTTTTTGTCCACTCTGTTGCCACATTTCATGATTCATGATTAAAGATTAAGACAAATCTTCAATGATCATTTTCCACTCGACATTTGAACTTATTGGAAATTTCGTTGATATTATCCATAGAGATGGGTTGTCCAGATATAATGCCGTAATAAATTTTTCTATGATGTTAATTCCAAGTAGGAAAAGTCTAGTTTGTTTTTCCGGTTACAGACAAACCATAAACGAATTTTCCTTCGCTACTGTACATGTAAGAGAGGTGGGGGGCGAGCGAGAATATGGCAATAGAATTGGAGGTGAATTTTTTTCTCGTCGCATGACGAGACTAGGCTAACCAGTTTCACAAAGAAGGCAGACAATAGAAGAGGAGCGGGCAGCTTCATTACCAACGCGAAGGGCGCATTGTGAACTGGTTCCAAAGTTTTGAGAATATTTGTTGTTTTTTCGGAGCCATAGACAACGCTTTCACAGTCCACTGTAGACCGGAAGATGGCGTGGTAAATGCGCACTGATGATGTTGTGTCTGCCCCCCCAAGTATAGTGCGATGCAACCCAAATAATGATAGATCGCTGTAAGCAATCTATCTCAAGCTGCCTCACGTGATACTTCCAGGCTAGTTTCTGGTCGAATATTAGTCCTAGAAATCGGACTGCAAGTCCACTCATATCCAATGATATGAAGTGCACATGATTTGCTTTGGGAGTTTGTAAAGCCTCGAGATTATGTCAAAGCAGCCACCTGAGCAATTACACTGTGTAGTTGGCGTTGGAGTTGAGACGCGCTTATCATGAAGTCATCAGCGTACGGAGAACCATCCACAGAGTGAGGAACCACCCCCGTGATCCCATTAATAGCAGTCGCGAATAGAGTACATAAAAGGACGCTATCCTGGGGTACCGTTGATGACCGATTTTCGCCCGGAAGACTCTCCGCTAGATGAAGTTCCGAATGAAAAGTGCTCAGCGACCCCGGAGTCCCAACTGATGGATCTCTCGGAGGATGCCATAACGCCAGGTTGTATCGTAACCTTTCTGAAGGTCAAAGACAACACATACAGCGTGTTGTTTGCGGTCCAAGTTACCTTGGATATCAGTCACAACGGGTAATGATGCATCCTGCGCTGATAGCATCTTTATCAACTCGAATTGTAATAGGAAGAGGAGCGAGTTTGCTTCAAGGTGCCGGTTCAGTCGGCATTCACAATTTTCTGCAGAACCTTCGCTACACACGAGGTAAGGGCTATAAGGACAATTCGTCAGTAGGCTTACCAGGTTTTGGGAATGACAGAACCACTGCCTTCCTCCACCGATCGTAATAAGAGTGAGTAGACCAGACTGTGTTGTAAATAAGACATAAGTAAGAGAGTGCAGTGGGATTCTAGGTGGCGGAGCATCACGTAGGGAATTAAATCTTCACCGGGAGCAGAGAAGTTGGAAACTCGCACCGAAGATTTCACGTAGAGCGATTAGTTCATTGTAAGCTACAGGAAGATTTGTTGCGGAATCCAAATCCTTTTGCTCAGCAATGCGTTTTGTGTTGCGAAAAGTAGGTTTATTCCCTGAATCTGAGCTAACGGAAGAGTAGTGTGTTATCGCAGAGTTCAGAGACTTCTTGTAGGTCGCTGTGGGTCGATTTCCCCACCCTTAGGGTTGGGGGAGATCGAGTTCATGAGCACCACTTGTGAGCTATGTGAGGTTTGTTTCTCCTGCAACACAGTATTCTCACGGTTAAGAAAGCCCTTCCAAAAACTATACGCCAGCAACGGGTTCACTGAAGCATGCCCCATCCCCCGGTCCACCACATCGCAAAGGTCTAATGCAGTGATTATTTACAACGTCATCAGTCGTCAACCTTGATACTATTGACAGCCTTGACAGTTGTTAGGTATATATCCAAGATTTTATGCAAAAAACTATTGTAAAAAAAAGATAATATGTATACATATAAATGAAATATGATATAAAGACATAAAACAAGAGAAAAACAATTTAGAAAAATACAGTAAATAGTAAAATATGAAGACAAATGAACGCAGAAAAATTAATGAAAAAATAAACAAAGAAACAAAGAAAAAAAACAATGGGGGAAAGTGGTCTGAAAAGAAGTTTCAACAAACAAACGAGGTAAAATGAGTAAACAAGGTGAAAGCCTAACCAGGAAAGGGTAGAAAAGGAGATATAGTTATGAATAGAAGGGTCTGAAATGAAAATATGATGTTCACCCACCCGGTTGGATCATGACCCCGAGCGACACGTGAACCTGTAGCTTTAGGGGGAGCGGAAACAACAGCCCGCCCGCTGTTGCAACCAGGAATAATACTTTACCGAAAGAGAAGGATTTAAACGTAACTATCCAAACAGATTCTCGTTGCTGTGCAGTTTCATTAATTAAGTGAAGTACATTTCACCGTTATCACTTATCACGGTGGAGCCCTGATGTTTCCATTCTATACAATATTCATCACATAAGAGATCTAATAACATCCATCTGAGCAGTCCCTGTCCCAATTTAGTCCTGGCGACAACTATTCT